>JBAJNP010003890.1:0-36656 GCA_036877545.1 Yasuhikotakia modesta
GTGTGTGTGTGTGTGTGTGCAGGTGAACACATAGCGTCAGAAATAGAGCTGAGAAAGCAGAGATGACAGAGAGAGAAAGAGAGAGAGAGAGAGAGAGAGAGAGAGCTGTCTCAGTATGGAGGAGGAAAGAGTGGGTTGGTTAGTGTGGAGTCGGAGGCTAAACAATGACAGATGAAGAGTGAGTGAATGCATGTGTGATTGAGTTAATAACTGGAGGCTGAGAGCTTAAGTGAGACTTTGAGCATGAGTGAAAGAATCAATGAGACAGTGAGAGATTGTGTGAGAGCGAATGCCAGAGAGAGAGACAGAGATAGAGAGAGAGAGAGAGAGAGAGAGAGAAAGAGAGATTGACTGGCCATCCTTGACACTTAAATCGACATGGATTGGAACAAATGAATTACATGCTATAAGGAATGAGCAGTGGATGAATGGACATGTATCTGCAATGGGGTGTCGTAACTACTTTTCATAACAAAAGGTTTGTTCGTACCTTTCCTCTGGTTTGTTCTTCTCTGTTTCCTCTGATCCATGTTTTATTGGTGTGAGCGAGGCAGGGGTGGCAGAATTCATCCATGAAGCTGTGGCAGTACATACCCTGTGAAAAAAAGCCACAAAAAAAGTTAGCATCTTCAGCTAAGAAATGCTAAATGCTACCATAACCATTATTCTAAAAGGCACCAACACAACGTTAGGAACGTCTCAATGTTATTAAAATCACGCACTGTTTAATTAAATATTGTAATGTGATGTTGGGCAGGAACAAATAAATTCTAGGAATAATGGACTGTACAGCAGCAGAGGACACAGACAAACAGACAGAGTTAAACCAACTCAGACAGACACTTACTGCACTACTCCTCACACACAAACACCATTATTATTCCTCATAGGAGAGGCTACACTGCTCATTCTTGCAGAAAGAGAGAGAGATGTGAAGGTTACGGAAAACTTTCCAATGTTCCTAAGAACTGGAAAGATTTGGAAAACTCCAAGGATGCAAACAAACTCTTTAGATTAGCAATAGCTGACAGCTGGCTTCAGAATAAAAGAGCGTCATCAAGATTTTAGAAGCCCACAGTTTCTCTCCCCCAACCATCTGAATATCCTTATTCACTCAGAAACACGTCACATTAGGTAAGAAAACAGCTTGTGAATCCTGTTTAATGTTGCTCAAGTCATACAAGGTCTGAATGACAGTTACAATTAAGCCATACTTGATGAATGTTGCTATTCTGGAAATTAGGAGGGCGAAAAAGTGTGTGTGTGTGTGTGTGTTGAAGGTGGTGGAATGAAGGACTCAGGAACAGGAACAGAAGCTGCACAGGGGCAAATAAGGAGAAATGCAGTCCAACAGGAGAAACAGACGGACAGAGAGAGAGAGGGAGAGAGAGGGAAAAGGAGGGTAGAGTGAGGAAGAGATATATTTATGTACAGTATGTATAGAGAGATGCAGTGATTTATGACACTGCAGTGAGTTTGCAAGTCCGCAGCTGCTGCACATCAGCATGAGACTCAAGAAGCTGCAGTGCAGCAAATCCCCTCATTACCCATTAACCTCACACCAGCCGCTTAAATACATTCAAACACACCACAAACACACACACTGCTTGCAACAGCACTTAATACGCACACACACAGACGCACACACACACACACACACACACACACCTTACAGTTTTGCAGAAAAGGAACAAAAGGTCAAATGTCAATGAATCACCTAACAAAAGTTTACACACATACATACATACATACCTAGAGATAGAGATAACTATATACAGAGTTAACTAGATTTTTTTATTATAAGCAATCTTATATAAATTTAAAGGAATATACCACATCCAATTTAGTGTATACAGCACAGGAACTTCACAAAATATATCCATTTTATGTAAATAAACTTTCAAAATATTAAACACTGCATTGATGGACCAAACAAAGAATGTTAGAGAATTGGGTCATTAAAAAATCCTGTTGAATTGACCCCAATTTTGGAAGCCAAAAGAACACAATTATAGCATTATAGAATACAATTATAGTCTCATAAGTTACAGGTAGCATCTTGCCTCACCATTTGAAAATTCAGTCATAAAGTGTCATGAACCCTTTTTTACATTAACTGTACTCTTATAAACTATACGTATGATCTTTCCTGTACTCCGTCAAAGTTAAGGGCCAACAGCTGCCTGATAAATGATGAGGAACAGATTCTGTTCCTCACCAAAAATGCTGAACATCTCTCCGTGTCAATAGTGTTTACGGAGCGCGGCCGTGGCCACCTGTCCCTCGGACAAACAGCAGGCAGGATTTACAGGCGCGCTGGGAGCCGCTTCCTCTGATGGCAGAGAGTGAGAATCGGCAGGGAGAGAAGCAGAGGGTTACATAAGACCAGCTCCGTCTGCACACAGGACCGCAGGCCAAAAAGAGAAAAACGAGAGCGCCAACGGTCCAGAGAGCAGCTCTACTGTACGAGGGGAATGTGAGGACATGACTGAGTGAGAGAAGGGGGTCAAGGAACCGATGGAGGTCACGGTTTTAGTAAATGAGGCCGTAACCATAGCAATAAAGTAAAATCATTTACAGATATTCCATGACCCAAGAAGAGCAGAGTGATGGAAACAGTTAACAGATGTGAAGTTCATTTCCAGGTAACTCCTGGAATGTGGCAGGGAAATCGGAAAGCACATCCGGACCCTGTTAGATCCTCCAATCAGCATTCAACACGAGACTCAGGAGAAAAAAACAGCACATAAAGAAGAGAGAAAGAGCTGAGGTACCACAGGCGAAACCTCTGGCAAAATAACGCTGGGCTCAGGCTTGTGCTTGTCAACTCAACTTAGTTCTTGGACTGAGAGTCAAACAAAATACAGCACACACTGGATCTTCTAGCTGAATGGACGGATGGGGTATACGGTGTAATAAAAATCTGCACTGATTTTGCTGTGTGGATGCTGGTTAAACATACAGTTTTACAAAATGCACACTAATACATATAAAACATCAAATATTCTTATTAATATCCGGCTGTCAACTTTTGTCACAAATTGTTGGGGGTGTAAAAATAATGAATATAACAATGACAACATTCACGGACTCCCAAAATATCACTCTTATGACTAATAATGCACCAACATAAATAACATCTGGTGCTTAGAAAAAAATGACATCTATCCCTTTTTACAGGAATAACTTTTAGAGTACTTTTTAGATGACAAATCGTAAGACACCAGCAGCCAATCAGAATGCATTAACATTTAAAGGGCTCCCATTTAAAATGACAGATGACAATAGACTCCTACAGAAGTATGAAAAAATCTTCAAAAGACGACGGCTGTCTCAACAGAGTGACGACTTCTTCCAACTCATCTTTGGAGGAATTTATGTACTCAAAAGTTTTTTGAAAAAGAAAAGCAACAGCAGTTTGTCTACATCCAGCTGAGTAGCTTAAAAGCTAAAATATAAGAATTTAGTATAAATTTAGTTTTAACACTTTTCGTCACCACAATTTCAATACCATCTAGGTCTGTTTTATATTTACATGTGTAACCAGTTCTGGCAAAATGAGTCGAAATGTGCTCTGGCAAATTATGAGCTACAGGCAAAACTAGTGAAAATTGTTTTCACAAAATTTAGTTTATTAAACATTATTTAATAATGCCAATGCTCTAAACATTTTTATGGCTTCCATAAAAGTACATTTCTAGATCCTTCATTTATATTAGCAACCAATAAGAATGGTCATTTATTTGTGCTTCAGACAATTTGCTCAAAATTTGCTCATTATTACTCATTTTGCAGCACGTTCAGCATCTGTAATTTTTATAAAAGGTTGAGTGCGACATACCCAGAGCTCTCTGGCAGGGTCATGCTAATGCAGCTGTGAGAGTTCTTGGATTTCTCAGGAGGCGTTCCAGAGGCGTTAGAGGACTGGGAGGAGACCGACTCATTGCTGCCCACTGATGTCTCATCATTAACCGCAACTGCACTCTCAGAAGATGGAGAGACTGCTGGAGCCAGGCAGAAGGCGGAAAAAAGAATGAGCAGCGAAGAGAGAGGGAGAAAAGCAAAGCTCTGATCAGGTCTTTACAACAGTAATTACTAACTTTAGTCTATGTGAATAATTGTTTAGGCAGCATTTGCTGAAAGTGATGAAAACTCAACACTCTTTATAATGCAAAAATTACATCACAGACTTATAAAATAAATAAATAAATGTATATAAAATATTTAAACATACAATACTATACTGTAGTGTTCTGTAGTATGCTATGCTAAACTATACTGTGCCAACCTGTACTTACACTTTTTTGACAAGTTTCATTTTAAAATTGTCATTCAATAAACTGGTATAAAAATCAACTGTGATTTCTTAGATTTAAATCATATTTCAAGATGCAAAAATCTTAAGGCAAAGATAATGAATTTTCTTTTGACTGTTTATGACTAAAATGCTATGACAAAAATATTGTTTGTGAAAAAATATTGGAAAAATGCAACATAAAACAGACACAAAATGAAGCATTTTCTGTGCCAAGGCTTAAGGATCAAGTCATTCATGTTTCTCAACATTTTAATTTTTATTAAGTCTTTGTTTTAGCTGTTGTCTGGGGTGTAAGAGGTGTATTAATAAGACATGCCTTTGTATAAATAATATACTGTTATGTTTGACAAATTATTATTGAAACTGGTTTAATTAGTCCCACCGGTATGACTGTCCTTATGCCTTTAAACAAAAGCTTTGTGTTAGACTGTCAGACAAACAGAAATAATCCCTCATTGTATTTTAAGAAAAAAGCAAGAGCCGTCATTCCCAGTTTCATAAGCTATAGCCATTGTATCAACACTCACTGAAGTTCAGTTATGCATCAAAAATGTTATCCATCAAAGAGGGTAACAGTTTATCCATTTATATAAACTGGGTTTTTAGATGTAAAATGAGTAACAGCTATTATATAAAGCCTGCATCACTTTGCATCACATTTCAGGACAGACCCTTTTGTTAGCATACACAAAATTATCTACACTCAAATGTGATGAGCAATGGCTGCACGATGCTGTAAAAGTCATACTAAAACTATCAGGGATTGTTTTAAAAAATAACTTTGAAAACATTCTTTAGAAAGACTAAAGATATGCACATGTAATGTCTCAATCTCAGAAATCACAACATTTGCGGACTCCCCCGATATATCACTCTTATGACTAATAATGCACCAACAGAAATAACATCTGGTGTTTCGGAAAAATGACATCTATCCTATTTGCAGTATTACTTCAACACAATCAAGTAGGCCAACAGAACAGGTGCTGATGATGTGTAACAGTGGGGCGTCATGTGCTAAAGTATTTACGACACCCCAAATGACCCATTTCTGCATCTTGGTTTCAGTAGATGGTCTTTACGAGCTATAGTTAAAGTATGTTATGATCTGACCCCATTGAAGATGCATTCAGTTGTCAAAAGCTAAAGAGTATAAACACTTTAGTGATTATAAATACACTTAAAAAATAACCAATTGGTTATTCGTCTTTGGCTGGTCATGTGATTAAATATTAATTAAATAAAATCTTTGTTTTATGTGTTTTAAGTTTATCATAAAATATTTCTAAATGCAAGTTGCTTGATAAAGTATTTAACTAAATAACTTTGATAATCTTCTGTATGGATATTTATTTGGTAAATGTATTATAATTCCATGCTGTTAAAAGAACAGGCATCTTTCCAGATGTTCATAAAAAGTCAAAAACTACAAATGTCTTTAGTGGGAGTTCCCTCCTGAGGTAAAAATGCTCTTTTCTATGTATCTAGAGGCAGCTGTGCACACAGGATTCATCAACCCTGAAGGCGCTGATGGTGTGGTTCGGCTTTTCCATGGATTCTAATAGACTGCATCCATACACAGCTTTAAAATTTCCCACCATAGCGTGTTTGCATTGGCTGCTAGCACATTCCTTTTCTACAGTAACACCACAATACACACACAAGGATATTTAACAAACAACAAGTGTTTACTATCTTTAGCTTGGAAAGTATGGCCGTTCTTGCCCTGAAAAGTGCAGAGTTCTTAAACCCAACACTGCCTGAAAAGTATATGAATGCACCTTGGTAGACGAGCCAATCGCGTCACAGAGCACCTGCAGAGACATGGCATAAAAGGGCAAGTAACTGGAAAGTGGTATTGTGGAAACGGCCTGCTTTGTTCTTCACTTAAAATAAAACTACTTAGCTCAAAACTTTGTCAGGCTAATCCTGTATTGATCCCTGTTTGAAACCATTCCTGCTGGTGGTGTATCAACCCAAAAACAGAACCTAACAATGGAGGAGCATTCTAAACAGCCCAGGGTCACTAAGGCATCAGTTATCGGCCTAAATATGGACTGTAAAGTACATCCTTTGGTCCAGAGTGACAATGGGTAATCAACATGTTTCAAAAGAGCATCACATCTGATTGCTCAGCGTGCAACGGTCTGAAACTGACTGACGTGAACCCTTGCGGAGACACATGGTCAGATAACACATAAGAACTATGTGGATCACTGAAAAAAAAACCTTATTACCGCCAGTTTTATCGGTAACTGAACACTCACCACTGAGAACTGCCTCCAAGACTCTTCAAGACTCCAAGAAGAAAAAGTAATATTTTATACATGTTCTGTTTGGAGCCTGTAAACCCCAAGGTCCTTTTTGGCCGTTTCATGATAAATGTGTAATACAAAAATCTATCCCTACTTTGTGAAACATCAGAGGGCCATTATAATAGATATTAGTGGTGTACCAAGGAAATGACTGGATCACCTGGCATCAATACTGATGACCAATCCAAATCCATTATTATAAATAGCCTGAGACGTGTGTACTTCACTTGATTTTTAAACTTTTCTGTCATATTACTTGAAAACTTTGGCAGTCTCATTGTATTGTGATTTAGCAAAAAAAGCCAATTCTCTACAATTGCTTACTCTAATTTATTTAAACTTATTCTTAACTTATTAGTTAAATGTTAATTAATTTAGCAAAATTTAAATAAACTTAATTTATGTTTTACCAAATTAATTTTTGTACTATAGTTTTTTGTACTATAGTTTTTTGTACTATAGTACTATAATATTCTTCCTGGAACTAAAAAGTAAAACAAAAAAATGAACTCTCTGTTATTGACCACATATAATTTTAAGATAAATTTGTTTTGTTAAGAAAGGCTGAGTTAGCGATCTGTTTGCCTTTGCGTATAAAAAATATATATGTGGGTTATTATATAACTTTAAATTCAACAGTTAACGCAGAGGACAACAACAGTTTCTTGTGTTTCTTTGACCTTAAAGCTGTGCTTAAAGCCGATTAGTCCTTCGTACCTGTTTGTATATCCAGCACCTGTGGGTTGTACACAGCCAGCGGGCGATTCTGTCGGTTGAGCTTCTTGGATTGTCTGGTTGGCGCAGAGGGAGCTGTAGTTGCTAAGGTTGGAGAGATGCTTGGAGCATCCCCGAATATCTAAAAGCAGAAAAAGTTATTGGGATTTACTGGCTAGCCTGTGTGTGTGTGTGAAAAATAACAGTTTGTTTAGAGACAATGCCAGTGGAGAACTAACAATGATTATGTATGCGAGTGTGTATGTGTGGTGTGGCTAGGAAAAAACTCTGTAAGTTCTCGAGACCTGAATCTCAAAAACAAGCGTTTATTAACTTCCACCCACTGGCTATTACCAGCATATAAATAAGCCAGAGATTAATAATGTTCTCACAAGAGTTAAAACAAGAAATGAAAGAGACTCACAGGCATGTTGCCCAGTTAATTCTGAGAGAATCAAAATGGCATGAGTGCCAATCCCGTCACAGGAAGTACGTTTTCATTATAGCTTGGTCTTAATTTGAGTCACGAAGTGTTTACATTGAGCCGCAGACGATCTGAGTGAGCCACAGAGGTTAACAGAAGTGTGAAAGTCTCAACAGGGATGAACAAAAGAACGAGAGAGCTGGTAGAAAGGATAGAAATCTGATACCTCTGTGAATTTCTGCAGACGGTAGCAAAGCCCTCTCTCGCACACTCTCTCTCTCCGACTTTATTTCTTGTTTCCCTCATCCACGCTCTGCCTCTCTCTCCCATTACCCTCTCACCCCTCTCTCGCTTTGCCCTCGGTCGACACACTTTCTCCCCCCACGTTTCGTCTTTGTCTCACAACTTTTCCAACTTCTCTCTCTCTCTCCCTCTCTCTGTCTGTCTCACTCTCTATCTCTCTCGCTCTCTACAGATGGACCTGAATGCAAAACACTGTCTGTTGAGTGCATCTGGGGGTATCAGCAGTCTGGAGAGAAGCTAATCAGTCGGTCTCTCTGCAGAGTCATTCCTTCCGTTGAATCTCAACACATCGCTCACTTATTTCAACTTGCCTCCAAATAACATTAAGGTCATATGCAATATCATTTTGTGTAGGAACACGGAATATTATACATTAATCTCCCCTTGCAGCTTCAGAATTGCTTTTCAGGGTGGCGAGAACAAAAACGTTTTGATTATTGCAGTTCAAAACCGGCTGCTAGTGGGGCTGTAAAAATTAGGCTGAGATAGATTAAATGTTTGAGAGATATTTGCATAACTCTTTTGGACACATGAGGTAGTTTAATACACTGATGCTGAAATCTATTTGCTTTTCATTATGCAAATAAATTCTCTGCATATGGCTTTTGCAACAAAATTAAAATCCAAATCAATAAAAGGTATTTATAAATCTGAATTTTTATTTAAAATACTGAAGTACAAACTTTAAAATTATGAACACACAAATCTATCTGTGTTAAATGCACATAAAATAATTCAAGAGATTATGAAATAGTCTCAGTCCTTCTCATTTTGACCCACGCAGTGAACCCCATTTCAGGATTAACTGGATTACTGACATAAAAATCTGATTAAATCTGTGTTTTAACCTGTATTTTAGTCAAATGAGTATTAGGACCAATAGAATTTAAGACGTCATATAATCTAACTGAACAAAAACACATAGCTCCCCCTCCTGGCTGTAAAGTGAAGTACAGCTACCTCAGTATGGCAGGAGCTTGTTGAAAAGTTTCAACTTGTACAATTACTTTCAGAAGACTAAGGATTAAGATGCTAGCTGTGTCTAAATAATATAGGCTGCTCTTTAGAGTACCATAATGTAAAATGTAAACAGCTTTGTTTTGAGATATGGTCTTTCTGTCCATCAGTGTGAGAAGTTTCACCTTTTCATGCTGTTCTATGAGAATCTCCACCACAATGTTCTGGAACTTGAGGTCCATGATGGCTGCCACGGTTTCTTCCTGCGGCCTCATGAGTGTAGGGCCAAACACCACACCCAGATTTGCCACTGTCATCAGGTTCTGTTTACTGTGGGCAGCAACACTACACACACACACACACACACACACAATTACGTTATGCATTATGACTTAAAGACTTAAAGATCAGATCAGTCGCTTTGGATAAAATTAATTTTAAGCACTACTTCTTTGTTGTGGGGTTGCAATTAATACCCACATGATTAACATGAACTGTAATGTTTATCTATTTTGTTTTGCTAAAGGCCTCACAGCTAGAGAATAGTTAACCATTTTCTGTTTGTACTTCCACATAGATCCATTTAAAAAAAAGAATTTAAGAAAGTAACTTTTTACACTTCGTAAGGTCAAAAGTCATTCCATCCCTGAGACGGGTCAGGAAGAAAGATGCCTGCAGCTTGTCTGCAGTTGTTCCTCTAGGGACCCTAGCTAGTGCGGTCTTGTGGAGTTCACAATGTCTTAAATAAGCACTTTGAAAACTAAATATGCCAAAGTAACACAAAATAATCACCTCTCTAATCCCATAGAAGGGCAAAATTTGGCTTTTTCCTCTCGATCACATTTACATTTATTCATTTGGCAGATGCTTTTATCCAGCAACTTACAGTGAATTCAATGTATACCTTTTTTTTCTAATCAGTACTTGTATTCCCTGGGATCGAACCCAAAACCTTTGCGTTGCTAACGCAATGCTCTACCAATTCCTAAAGCATTTAGCGTTTAGCACTTAGCATTTTGGAGTGGGTGGATGAGGAATTTAGTGGTGGATAACCTGAATTTATTTTCCAATCATCTGTCCTTTACTGCCAGCAAATCCCACTCTATATTTTGAGGAGATGTGGGTTCCCAGCCGCTGATTGCTGAAGGTTAGAGAGATTATGCGCTTATCTTCAATTTGCTTACATTCGCATTATATAAAAATTTGAGGCCTGAAGTAAAGCCTTGTAATGATAGCTAACGCTATGTAAAAATATCTCCTATCTGATCTAGAGCACTTACATAAGTCTCTAAGCGAGCAGCTATTGGATAGCACAATGTATTTGCTCCAGAAAAAAGAAGGTTTGATCTAGACAACATTTTGTTTGTTTGCGTTGTACTTTCTTCTTCCAGAGGGTGAAGGGTATGAAACTCCGTGTGGAGTTATTATCTCTAACGCTCCGGAGAGAAGAGAGCCGTCTGCCTGTTTGCTCTGTTGCTCGGCAACAGAGGTAGCCTACGGAAAACCAGGCTTCCCGTGTGAAGGGTGCGTGTTTGTGTAGTGATGCTAAGCACTGAAGAGAGAGATGGAAAGTTGGAGCTAATGACATAAAGAGGCTACTGAACTTTAAAAGAGAGAAAAAATGAAGGAATAAAAGAAAGATAAACACACAGGGAATACAGTGGATCAAGTCAGACGTGTGTATACAGACAATAACAGATGAACACGGAGAAGATGGTGAGATTCACTCACTTGGCGAGATGTTTGGTCACCAGATTGAGCACTAATCTGTTCCTCTCTGGAAGTTTATGAACCAGACAGTGAATGGCCTGAACTCTGGATTCTGGACTGCCGCTCTCTGAACAGACAGAAAAGGTTTATTCATGACATTATGTAACATGCAGCATTGACACGTACCCTTATCAACGCTTTACGTGCAACAACAGCAGTGCTTTGGATTTTTAATTGATTCTGTAACTAATCTGTCCCATCTGTGCCTGATCTGTGCATCATCTATCATTATCTTATCATTATGACATACTTGACAACATTTCATCTATTCTTCTACATTTCTGTTAAAAAAATGTGTCCAAGTCCCCAAAGTGTGCAAGTAATGAAGTACATGAAGTTCGTACATTAAGTGTTAACATACATTTACAGCACCTCCCAAACCCCACAGACACACAACTACAACTTCTGCTGTTGTTGTCATATTTTCAAAGCCTTTGAACTGATGTTTTGTAATCAAGCATTCAACACCCTTCAGTGTTTCATAAACCTTTTCCCATAATGCCATGCACATATTTTTAATTTATAGAGTTTGTTAAGTAATCGATTGAAGATTTGCTTGATTATTGTCTGAGCAAGGACAAAGATCTTACTTGCAGGGACGATGAACTCCTTATACAGCTCATATGTCATTAGAGGCTCTGGAAGGCTCCTTCAGAGAGAGGAAGAGATTTATTGGCTGTATTAGGCATTATTGGACACAACGGTATGATTAATGTGGCTGATCGCAAGGAATGAGACGAACACACACACACAAAGTGATAACCAAGTTCATTTGAAGGTACTTGTGCTCGTATTCTGGCAGACGTCCCAGCCCCGTAACCTCAAACACACACACACGCGCACACACACACACACACACACACACACACACACACTACAGTATGTTGCCATCTGGTCAAAATCTACCCTGTGCTGTTCTATTGTGACACATCAATTACAGAAATTAATATATGCAATGTTAATGAAATGTTGATTAAAACGGTGCAAAATGAGCTCAGCAGTGAATCTGTCAAATCAATTAAAAAAACTGACATATTACACATACACAATTATCATAGACACTAGTATACAGTATTAAATTCTGTTTGATTTATGACTGAAGGGGTCCACAAGATTCGTTCTGTGAGCTCATACCTGATTTTTGGTTGCCTAGCAGTCAAAGGTGACTACTTAACTTTAGTTCTGTAGTTCTGAGTGAAAGTTAATTTGACAAAGGTTAATGAGTTTAGCCTGGAGGCTGTTTGAAAATGAAAATACGAACCGAAGTTCCTTCTAAAATAAGCAACATAGGTTTGTGAAAGGTCACAAAGTATTCTGGACAACCGATACATTTAGTGAAAGGTGAGGTATTTAAACATGCATACAAATTGAGCTGTTTATCATCTGCACACAACAGTGGAAACTTACCTCAGGTAAAGTTTTAAAGCACTGGTGATGGTTTTCACATCCCAGTCTTCACTGGCTGCTAAATCTATGTCACAGCTCTTCTCATCTAAGGATCACACCAACAAAGAATATGAAGTCCAAATATGTGCTGGATAAATTAGGATTATAAATGACGGAGCGAGGCAGAGAAAGAGAGAGACAGAAAGTAGAGGTCAGGGTTTGGACTATAAGGGGAGTAGATATCTTAAGAATAGATTTATTTAGCTTATTTGATTTCTGTTCCTCACCTTTCTGCAGTAAGAGCTCATCTAGGGGTTTATATGGGTAAATATGTTTCGGCTGGACAATGGCCATATGTGTGTATAGGTATGTAACACACACTGAGTGTGTAACCTTCAGCTGAAAAATTCAGCCACAGCATTCGCAGACAATTACCTTTCTGTCTGGCTAGCGGTTACCATGGTAATGTCTGAGTGATTTTTATATAATGCCGCGGACAATCAAAAAATGTCAAGGGTCACTTATGTGCAACAATTCATAATCAAAATTGAAAGATGGGTTCAAACTTTTTTGTACAGGTTGAGGAAACGTTCTTTGACTTTTTGTTTTTTTTTAGAGGTATTCGGACCTCCATTCAGCCTGATCTAACCTGTTCCAAACTAACTGACCAACATGTCATGTCATGATGTGAAACCACTATCTACTCCCCCAGTGAGAAACTGAACACAGTACTGTGTACAGCCTCAGTGCTGATGGTATAAACATAATTCTGCTTCCTGCAAAAATGCTGTATTGTTTTTTATAATTTGTCCAAAAATCAGAAATCTTTCCATTTGGAAATTTTAGTGTAAATTGGGAAGGGAAAGTGTAAATTCTATTGTTGTAACACAATCTTGTCTTTGTCACCTTTACAGTTGCTCTAATTGTTAGTTACTGTTTGTAAAAACAACCTGGCTCTACCTTAAGGGGGCGTGTTGTTCCACCAGAAGGATTGTGTTGTTCCTTACCCGTGTTTCGTGATTGGCTGAGGTCTAAACATCTACTGACTATAGGCCACCACATACCTTTAGTGGATCATGTAATGACTTAATAATTAATGATTGAAATACATTACATTTGTATGAGTCTGTGAGAAAATAGTACATTGATAAAGATGTCATAACACTACAGAATATAGCAACTGGTACATTGAGCATCTCAGACATTTTGCATCTCTAAATTCCTTTCTGGAGTTATATTCCATATATCCTTATTCAAACACATTCTGATAGTTTCACCTTTAAAGACTAATTGTACATCAAATAAGGACAATGTCTGGATATGTTTAAAAACTGGGCTCATTAATGTGTGAAACCACTTGTAGTTCCTGCAAATGACAGTGCTCTGAATTTTAACATGACAGGGGAGGATTTGTTGTACTCTGGATATTTTACAGGTTTTAAGTGAATGAGTCGAGTGCAGGAGCTCAGGCTGTTCTCACATGAGGACAGAGGATCCACACAGAGCTAATGGCTATTAGACTCTGGAGTGGCTGAGTTCATGTAGCAGCAGGGGCTCCGGCAGCCTGCCGACTCCACGCAGCACTTAACATTCAGAGCAGAGGGACACCAGCTCATGCTATAACTCCAGGAGAGGATGATAGTCAGAGAGAGAGAGAGAGAGAGAGAGAGAGAAAGAGAGAGAGGAGAGGTTCTGAGAGAAAGAGAGAAAAGGAAGAAAGAAAGACAGAAAGAAAGAGAGAGAGAGAGAGACAGAGAGGAGAGGTTCTGAGAGAAAGAGAGAGAAAGAAAAGTAAGGAAGGAAGAAAGAAAGAAAGACAGAGAGAGAGAGAGAGAGAGAGAGAGAGAGAGAGAGAGGCAGGAGAACAGCAGAAATGGTGACAGAGTGAGTTATGGCTACCAGACTTGAGTTTGGGTTTTGGGGAGAGGCGAAAGGCGAAAGGCAAACAGGATCATGGGAAAGTGTCTGAGAGCATCACAGAGAAGGCAGCCGGAAATCTGATTGCCTGCCTGCAGTAATGGAGCCATGCGTCACCTACAAGGACAGGACAGAGGGACGTACAGACATACACCAGACTAGATGAATGTCTGAATGCCAATGAGACTCAGCAGGACACTCGCTGACTTTAGCTACAATTACAGGGCTTCAACTGAACACACCCAAGCCTGTTTCATACCACCTGTAACAGCCAGTAACAACTACAGGTCGAACAATAAATGAATGCAACTTACCAATCATCAAACAGAGAAGCTTCTGCACTTTTGAACTGACCCCTCCCACTCTGTAGAGACCCTGATCATTAATACCTGCAATGCAAAAACAAGAATCAAGAATCTTCAGACACATTGTTCCTATTGAATTTAAAAGCAGAATGTTTCTATTATACATGGCTCTCAAATCTGATCAGAAAACTAAATACTAATGTATCAAGCCTCTATTTTATCCTGAACTAAGCGCAAGATATTGGACAGGATTGAAACCGTTAGATCTGTCTGCCCCCTAGTGTTTAGATGGTGTAACTGTGCTATTGAAACAGTTGAGAGGAAGAGGTGCATGTAAGATTTTGATCACTTTGTTTATTTTGTTACTTTGTGCATTTATTTTGCATAAAAATAATACAAAGCAATAATACAATAATATGACACAATAATGTTGATTAAATAAATGAATCTCAAATAAGCCTGTAGTCAAGATTAATGAACAGCCATAATTTATACTATTAATATTATGGGCACATACCTCTGAATTCAATAGCATTAATTGAATTTTTCACAAAACTTATTCCCACGTCATCCAGCTGGGCATCAACTACAGAAAAACAGAAACCAAACAATATCATTCACTCTGAACCCATGTTTTTCATTAACAGTGCTAATAAGCTTTATTTGGTAGGCCTGTCATTAATGTGAGTTTACTCACTGCCTCTCTCTCTTGAATGTGTCCGGCTGAGAAACTGCATCTGTGTGTCAGAGACAAACACCAGACAACAAAAACCAGTACGGCTTGAAGCAATGTAATACACACAACAGTATTAATGTACTAAACAAGATTATAAGTACTGTTCAGTTAAACTAAACTTAATCTTATATTTACAAGCTTCTGAGGAAATAATTAACTATTAATTGTATTTCAGAGGTACATACTGGCTCCTTTCCTCCCATCGCATGTATCCAGAACCTGTGGTCATCTTCTGAGAGCGCCTGAACGGTCAGCACTGTGCCGGGCCTGGAGGAACAACCACACAAAGACTTGATGCTATATACATTTAGCTTTTTTTATTTTTAAACCATTTTTTACTAATCATTGATTTTTAAATCATCTCTTTGTTTTTTATCTTGGCCTTAAGTGTTTTATTTTTAATAAAAACTCAGGCTTCACATTTTATATGTGCACTACAAAGGATTCAAACCCATGACTTTGGGGGCGCTAGCACTACACCCTCCCAATAGCAAACTCCACTCTGGTATGTCGTCTCACTGAAAATCCTATTTTAATCAAAACTGATCAAATTACGCAAAATTGCTTGCAAATGGGAGTTTAATTCAATTGGATCTGGAACATTCTGATGTTGGATCTGGAACATTCAAATCAATCATTGGACAGGCTAACATTTACTAACCAGTTCCTGATGACCCACATGATTGACGTTTCTCATAGAGAGAAACTGTGCTGGCTTTAGCACACGGCTGTGATTAATAACAGCCCTGAGTGTATCCTGGGTGATGACAATATTTAGATCGCCTAATCCTCTGACGTATGAGAGTCAACGTCTGTGAATGTCTTACACTCTCGTGGGAATCTAGCTCTTCAGAAAGCGGTCTACCGTGTTGTAAGTTATTGTTTTTCCTTTTATTTTTAGTTATTGTGGTTATAAATTGTGAAATGAAAACGTTTAATCAAAGTTTTTTAAATTTGCAACAGAAAATTATAGTATATCTTACAAAAATATGTATGTAGTGGTGCTTAATTATACTATATTATATACTATTAACTATATCCTATAATATTTCAACCACTTTCTAATAAGCTAATAAGTTTCTATTTGCCATTAAAATAATGTCTCTGATTTACATTTTATTCAACAAGAAATTACAAACAGCTACAGACTCTTTAACTTTGAAACAGCAATGTGGTTGTATTTATCAGCTATATCCAGACAGGTGATCACTTCACAAACTGTCAATTCTACATCAAGCTTACATTAAAAACTTTCAAAATCTGACTTCAGATACAATAGAAGCCAAGAACACGAAGCCAAGAAACAGGAAATAGAATATAAACAGAAATGAAATAAATACAAATGTATTTGTATCATAAAAGGAGGTGTGTAAGGTAATTATGATTCAACGTACCGATCTGTGATCTCTATGTCAAGGCAAAACCTCCTGTCGAGCATGTCTGTTGTTTTACGTACACAAGACTTCAGCGTAACTGAGTCTGTCTCACCCTGAAAGGACACAGATGATGTTTCACGAACGGCAGATTAGTTACAGTTAATCTTTGGTCCAGTCATAATATGCCATCAACTCTCTGTGCTGCATTTAATCTGTGATCAAAGATTTAAAGCTAAACTACATATAATTTTAATCAAGATGCATAAATGTCTTGTGATCATAACTCACAAGCTTTCCTCCTGATCTCTGGTCGAACGTGATCATGTGTAGAATTTTCTGTTCCTTGACGAATGTGCAATATCGCTTCACCCAGCTGGATCCGAAAGGAGGAGGTCCTGCAGAAAACACCACAACAATTTCAGCAATACTAATAAAATAAGACGATACACGACAGACAATAAAATAACAGTGTAATCATAGCAGTGACATCAAGCATACGTTTTTCCTGTATGTACAGATAGCCCTCGCAGCTAATGGGGCTGGTCTGTCTGTATTCCTGTGGGGACTCTTTGATTCTCTTCAGTAACTCGTTCACCTCAGAGCGTGTGCCTTCAAAACGATTCCGTGTCTGAAAACAAAGACAACATCATAAAAACAAACAATAATTTAACTTTGGAAAAATCCTTGGTGCTCTTATGACTGAAAAAAAAAGATTTGACAAGTTATTTGAAACTTTATATGGGTAATTTCCCCACTATTATAACCCATATTTGCAGTTAATGAGTTTAAACATTGTAACCAAGAATCTATTTTTTCAAGCTATATGTCCTCTAACAATCTTATCTAATTGAAAAAAAACAGTGCAGGCAATGTTGTGGTCCAACTAAAGATACAGGGAGGAAGTCAGTCCTTAAACTTCTGGTTTACAACTAAAACACAATGGAAGGTCAATGCAAACAAAGACTTCTCTCATTTTCCTCTGGCCTTCTTAGAAACCTGCTGTATCCTGTCTCTGTAACATACGCTCCACATTAACCTACAGCCAAGCACAAGTGTAGCCACAGGAAAATGAGTGAAGGCAAAATTACCTCAAATCACTTCACTTAGTATAAACTTTTATGCTTATATGTTGTTTAGTGTATTTGGCCCACAGATATTTAATTTAGGGTTGATACAAATCACAAATGAATGAATGAATGAATGAATTAAGCACTTTTATAGCACTTATTTGTCATTTTCAAGGATTTCCCTCAATGCAATGTTTTTTTATAAATGACTGGTAATGCACAATCATCAAAGTATATTAATAACTTACTTAACTCATCCGTAAAGCCCATAAACAATTAACAGTCATTTAAAGTCTTTTGTCATTTATGTCTTAAAGTCTTTTGTCAGCCTCATGTTTATCATTTATAATAAACCATACCAAAAGTCTGTTAGATCAGTGTTGATCTTATTGATATCAGTTATATGGAATATAAAGTTTAAATGTATAATCCCTTTCGACTTAACAAGGGTTATATATTAAAACTATTATGAGACCATTTACTTACATTTTGGATATTGATTTGTAGGGCCTTTTTGTAATGGTCAAAATCTTTGGCCAACTCAAATCCCTGATGATAGAAAGTAAATACAGTCTGAAAAAAAGCCAGCATCTGTACCAGAGAGAACGAAAGAAAAAACGTGTGAGAATTTTACCCTTCAAAGAAAAACATGTTTCATGTGTTCAAATGTGAATCTATGGCATTTAAAATTCAAAAGACTCAAGCTGAAGGATCTCAGACTCACAGGCTCAACGCACTCAAACTTCTTCCTCTCTTGTATCTCCTGCAGCTTGCAGACGTACTCTAGAGACGACTCCTGGAAGTGATGCTTCATCACCTCCACTGACACATCTGCCTGAAAGACACACGCTAGATTCAAGATTTTGTGTCACTTCCATAATTATATGCAGGACACAACCAGCACTGAAATGCAAGAATAGAAACACCATGACAGTTTAGTTAGAAGGCAAGACAAGTTACAAACAAACAACAGGAACGGTAGTGACAGCATTACCACTGAAAATGACTTCACCAAAAATTTAAATGTTGCCATTGTCACTCCCCAACTCCTCCAAAAGAGAAACATTTTCTTTCATTACATAAAACTAAAAGAGCTCTTTAGTGGAATATCCTTACACAGCTTTTCCACACAACAAAAGTGAATGGTTCTTTTAAAAACCACGTTCTCAGATACGTTTTTAATTGAATAGAACCATGTCTATTTAACTGAAGGAAATAATTATCAGTCAGTAACTTAATGACTACATCAGTACATTTCTCACACAGGGCAATTGCATGGTTTATAATTCTTTGTATATTGCTCACTGTGGGCTGCTGGACTGAAAAATGATACTTTATTTATCATTTTTTGGAATCTATTTATGTTTTATGGAAGAATATGATACTAGGCTGGAGGAGGAAATAGTGACAAAAATAGATGGGCCAATATAAACTAAATTAGATGAAGTATATACTTTAAGTCTATGTAGTAAGCATCGGTGCAGTAAGCATAAAATTCAGACATACTACAGCCATGCTTTCAGTGTCATACTTAAATTATAAGTTTGTTCACCAATAAATTACTAACTGCATAAAGAATAATTTACTCTGGTTTAACAAGTACAATTTAACCACCAGGAATACATTTCTTAAACCCTACATGACATGGACTTAATACCTAAAAATTTCAATAAAGTTGTACACTATCTGTGTATTTGTCACATACTGATTTTCGCTTACTATATAGTGGAGAAGTAGATGTTTTGGACCCAGAGTATGTCTCCCTTATATAACTCACCTCATTCAACACATCAGTTTATTAGTTCAGACTGCAAGCTCTGCAAGAAGTGGGTGTGTCTAATATGGGAGGCATCTAAAAAGTGCAAAGTTGGGGGGCGCTCCAGGATAGGGTTGAAAATCAATGCTTAAAGACATTTTTCATGTGGAAAAATGTGGTTTTCCTAAAGTCAACTGAAGGTGTCTGTATTTTCTGTTCCACCTTATCCATGTTTTCCCTACTGTAAAAACAGTACTGGAATAAATGGACTAAATTTAACATTTTAAAACATGCAACAACTTCAATTTCATCAGTACATAGCTGGGTAAGCTTTAAAAACCTTAAAACTTTAAACAGGTCTCTATTCTTGTGTGATGCTACTGGTTCTGTTCAAACTAAACAGTAATTCACACTATAGAAACCAGTTCTCAAGAACCTCAGATGTTTTCTAAACTGAAGAACAACTGACCCATCCCTGGTGACCTTCATCATTTCTAGGAATCAGATGTTCTGAAGAGAAATCTCCCTGCAGCAGAACTTCATTCTGACTCCACACAGCCCTTGACCTCAAACCCACATCATTTGGTCTGCAAGAACATATCGGCCCACTATAAAAATGTCAACAGCCTCAAGGGCTTCTTGCACTCAATGTATACAACATACAGGCATGATCGACACGCCTTCAAAGGGTAAGTTCTCCAGACATCGCTCAAAACTTAAAAGTAGCTCAAAAATCATTTTACAACTGACCCTGATTCAAAACTAATGCTAGTCATGTCATCACGTCATGACTAGCAAAATCTCAGATATTGAAAGAATCTGAGGAACAGCAGAAAAATGCAGCATTCTGTTACTCTTCAATTGTAGGTCCAAGAGAAACATGAAGTACCTCCTGTAACTGTGGCTCTTTCTTCTTTGCTGACATGTTTAGAAGTTTCTCCAGTGAACTGTAGTACTTCTCAGTTTCCTTCTCGTACCTCTTTCTCTCTGCCTGGAAACCGTGTGACAAATAACAGGTCAAATGAAAGAATATTTTTTCTAGATTTAATAACAAAGTTGCTTATTTTTTGTGTATTTGTAACTAGAGTCAGTTTGAAATACCTCAATATTTCTTCAGTATTTATAGTGATTTCAAGTCAACTTGTATATAAGAACAAAATCTATGTACCTTTGCCGCGCCAAGCTGTTCTTTCCGAAACTTTTCTAAAGGCTTCATCAGTGTCTCTGTGATGTTTCTCATCTGTCAAAGACAACGTGAACATCTTATAAATAACATTTCATGAACACTGATAACACTGACTTTTTTCATGAGCCAATTCTCCCACAAATACCATTTCAATATAAACAACAGGTTTAGTTTTTGCTAAGTTGTTGCATCACCATGGCCAAACAACACGTCATTCTGATATTATGTATGACTAAACCTGCACTGAAGCTGCACCATTATAATATCACATATATACATGCATCAAATTATTCTAACACTGGACTTTGTTTGGGAAAAATGTATAAACATTCACAGCAGTAATATCTAAAATATACATATATAAAATATACATAACATATTGTTATTTATAAGTGCGGTGGGCTTAATTAATTGGTAATCTTAATTACCAATGACTTTTGCTAATGCTTTTGGGATCCAAAAACTGTTTGCACTCATTTTAACACATTTTACTGTATTTAAATCAATTTCACCAAGTTTTGCTAAAAGTGTGAAAAAAGTTCTTGTTTTTCGATCATCCACAAGCAAAATTCACAAAATTTTTCAAACAGGCAAAACCTGTATTTCAGTAAAAAAATGTTCATAATCTTTGGTATTTTATGAGGCAATAAAATCCATTACTAAGTAAACCTCCAGCCTACCATCATTTACTCTGTCTCTGACCCTGTCAGGGCCTGCTGGCCCCGCCCCTTCAATGCATGCCTCCAGTGTGCCGAGGGGCCGGAACGTCATTGGCCTGCTGCAGTGTTATGAACGGGTGGGGCTCCTATCTGAGCTCAAAACAACTGTCAGCTGTTGCACTTTGAATCCTGGGCAGAGCTTCAGCAATCCAGTGCTGCATACTAAATACATGACCTATATGTGACACATGCCCTTCTACACAGATAGCTACAAATATAACCTTTATTAATTAATTTCCCAATAAAACAAACAACTCTCTTATGACATTTGACACGCAAAAATTGTAAGGAAGAAGTGTAAGGAATATACCATTAGTTGCTATGCCACAACTGACAAATTAAAATTGTTAAATACACATACACAATTTATTGTGTTAAAGCAATTTATTTGTGGATTTCCCTACTATTTTAGAGGCTTCACAGATACTAAAACTGCTTTAAAGCTTTAAAACTAAATTTTTCAGAGTCAAAAAGGAGTGAAATGAACAGTGTTTGATAGAGCTTTTCTACACAACACAACTGAGGTGATATGACTCAACACAAGCAGCAGTCTTGTGTAATTCAGGTCAACACTGACTGCACAGTCACTGAGCGAGAGGACACAAATAACTGACAGCAAAGTAACTCACTTCCTGTGGCTAAACTGTGACACAAACAACACTATGGCATGTGGATGCAAAGTGGACTTGCATAGTTTTATACAGTATATGTTTGTGCTTCTGTACGGAGCTGTGACCATAAAATTCACAAGTTTAAAACCATGTATAATTTGCTGTTCTGGCCACTTGTATGCAGTGAGATGAAAATTCAAAAGCTTGCCAAAATTTTATGTGAGACGGATATGAGATACTGTGTTTATTGCAAGCCTCAACTGGTTGTGCTCACCATCAGCTCTCTTTGGTCCTCCAGATTTCTAAGGAAGGAGGAAAACTCTTGTAGAGATTCATCTAAAAAAAAGGCACATACACAATAAACAAAACAGCAATTGCCACCTGCACCCACTACAAACCAACAGTTAACCAACAGTCAATACGCACAAATCCTACTCACAACACTAGCAACCATGCAAATAATTATATGAATGTGTAAAACAATGTGATTAAAAACTTACCAATGCACTTCTCATCGTCAGTTTTGGCATCGCCGATGTACTCAAATTTAAACTCACCCAGGCACTGAGCAAACTTCCTCTGAGCCAAGGAGAGCTCTGAAAGACAGAAGAGAAAATTATGGGAAAACCCTTTATTGAAAAAGAAATTTGATGTTCCATTGATTTTCTGTGACTTTTATTCACTCATTGAGGTGTGTTACACATCAACTCTGCAATACATTAATCTCTGCAAACCAATTTATGCCGTGACCTTAAACATTGAAAGTACATAATCCTTTTCTGTTTGGAGCTGAAAATATTTGAACATCACCCAATCCTCACAGTAAATTATTCCTGAAGAAAAGCTAAGGAGAAACACCCTGAAGCTGGTGATAATGAAAGCTATGCTCTGCAAACATCCGGCCTGGTTCTTGTGGTGACAAAAGCAGCCAATTGTTTGTGGATGCTGAGAAATTCCCTGCCCTCTGAAAAACATGGTGCTTTCACTGTGGAAACCCTGACAGAAGAAGAAGCAGGACCTTCTGAAAATGTCATCCATGATTTTATAAAGACATAAAGCATGACCAGGTCAAACTGCGACTTCCTGTAGTAGACAAATGAACTAATTAACTCTGTACTTAATGTCTGAACTCAACAACCAGGCGGAAATAGGCCCCAATTGGACGCAATTCAAAACTAAAACGAAAACAATAAAATCTGGCATATCTACAAAGCATTTTCTTGTTTTATCGTTGTTGTTGTAATTGTTTTTGGAAAAAACATAAGTGTACATCAGAGGAAGCATATTTCAATTCTGCGGATTCCCAAAGGATGATCCGGATATAAGTGAACTCTGGCTGGGGTCCGTGGGACAGAGGGATGGGGTATTTTAGGACGAATACTATGAGCGGCATCCAGTCCTGCAGTGTCATCAACAGCGACAGCTGGGTTGATCCGTGTGAAATGAGCTGGCAGGGCAGCCGACCAATCACATTTTCTCTTACTTACTATGGTGCTTTCTAAATTTACTTGCCTTTTTTCCACACAAATTCATAGTTTTTCCTCACAAATTCATAGATCATTATAATCCACTTAAAATCCCCACAAACCATTTATATTGATTCATCCTGATTAACCTGAATTATATAACTCACTCTTTAACTCAGTCTTTTATTTTTCATTCACAACATCACTCAACTGTGAATCCAGTGAACAGAAATGCAGTGACTTTGGCAAAAGTGTATTCAAGATGTCCGGATTAAGTCCAGTATGAGCTGCAAATGACCCATATTTCATGTACAGCCACAAAGCTACCCATTAAGCTGCTTACTCCACCCTCTTGCCCAGTCCGAGCCAAAAATGCCTGGTCAACTCTTCTGGGTGGGGTGAATGTGGGTTACTACACAACAAAGCTCAGTCATGTGAGTCTGACAGACGGAACTTGCTGACTATATATGCATTTGTGTGTCAGCCTCATCTTTGCACAGAGTGGACTGAGAGTGTCTATAAATACACCTTATAATACAGACCTATCATGACTCTGACATTGTTGAGCAGTAGTTTATGCAGTAGTATATGTACAGTATAGTACAACCCACAAGTGTGAGTCATTCCAACTACTGCTGGAATTTGTGAAGAACCACATTACCCATAATTCTGAAAAAAGATTGACCTTGATTGATCAGAAGTTGCAACTCTTTGTTGAGAAAATGATGGGAAACACACATCCACAATCAATACATAAATAGTGGACAGATATTGAACTCTGTTAGTCACTTTAATATCTCTTTCATTTTGATGCAATCAGGTCAGACTTTTTATGCAGGCCAATACTTTTTATGCAGGCATTCCCTGCACATAGTAATTTAAATTAAATTGTCACTTAGACAATAAGTTCTATTTCTTTATATATATATATATATATGAAAACAACTTGTGAGCTGGCAAACATTTTTGTGTTTGGTGCTCCAACTACAAAATCTAAATCCAACTGCGTCAGCAAATCCTGTATGAAGAAAACCGCACTTAGGCTAATAATAGACCAATTATGTTGGTTTGAGTGGAACAAATCTTGATTTGAATCTGGCCACAGATTGGTGCCTCTGCCATATGGAAATGAATTAAAAAAGTCCTGCCTATTTTAACTGTATGGTATGGTCTGATAATTCTGCAGAGGTTTGTATAGACTGATATGTAGACTGATGTCTGTAGACTTGACAATAACTGTTTCACAGCAACTGCTTATCTATAAAATCAACATCCGTCCACTGAAGCTTATCAAATTTAGGCCACGTGTGCAAGGCAGTTTTCCCGCCTAGTCCTGAGGGGGGGTGGCGATGTATTGGTGAGGGCAATCCAAGGGCATCCAGTGGGCACAGTCTATTAGAAGTGATGCCAGTCTTGGCAGCATGTGACATTCTGGATAAAGTCAACTTATTGTTGTTGAGCTTACAGCCTAACTTAAAATAGAAGCAACAGGAAACACTTTTTTCCTAGCTTTTGTTTGTGTTTAATGTAGGCATCGCTCTGTAAATATATAGACGTGGCTGTTGAAGTTTCAACAACATGCACTCAGATGTGGGATTATTACAAAACTAATTGCATCATAAAGTGTGTAATCAGACTGTGGCTTAACAGAAATCTAGTTAAAGTTGTATTTGTATGCATCTGAAATGTTAAAACAGTTAAGCAGAAAAATGACTACGCAGACTTTTAAGAATTGTATGCCTTCTGTTAATCAAATGGCTTTCAACTAAAATTGCTTAAGGACCCATTTACACACAATGCGGCCCAACAAATTATCAAAATTGTGTATCACACAAAAGTAAACAAAGTGTTGTTAAGTCACACATCAATATTTTAAATATCATAATAAAAATATTAGTTATTACACAAAACACAATGAGGCAATGCTTTCCAACTCATAATTACTGCATTTAACATTTTCAGTGTTAGTTAGTGTGTAATGTTTCAGCAAAACCATTCTGAACAGTTACAGTAATTAAAGTTCACTATAAACAGAAACATTCTGCTGTTTAACAGAAATGTTATTTATAGCTCACCTTTATTTATGGCTACAAATAAGACTGGTGATGTCACAAACTCAAAAAAAAAAACAACAACTGAAAGTGATGCTATTTTTACTACTGTTATGTAACCTGACGATTGGTCTGGCATTGGGACACA
Organism: Yasuhikotakia modesta; assembly: GCA_036877545.1. Taxonomy (NCBI): domain Eukaryota; kingdom Metazoa; phylum Chordata; class Actinopteri; order Cypriniformes; family Botiidae; genus Yasuhikotakia; species Yasuhikotakia modesta. The sequence continues at coordinate 25,526 of JBAJNP010003890.1, forward strand.
CATTTTAACAAGGAGTCAAGTTTACACATGCACAGCTTTCACACACCATCTGGCTTGTAAGTGTTTCTAGTTGATCTCTTGTTGTATTCATAAAGTAAAACAGACACCATTGTTACTGTTTATCTGAGAGCTAAAGCTCATGGTTATTGTAGTGGCTGGGACATTTCTGGAACATGCTCTTAAAAGTTGACCAATCACAACAGACAAGTCCAGCTTGACCAATCAAAGAACTCTAAAAAAGGGCTTCATAGAATCTTAAACTAAAGCTTTTGACATATACTGGAAACAAAGGTGTTGCTTAACATAAAAAAAAACATTGTAGCACACCCCAAAAACAAAATCAAATAGGGCTGCTTCAAGGGTACAGTAAGTCAATTCTAAGAAGGGACTGTTAATATTTAAAATTAAAACCCAAGCAAACACTATTCCCTTCATTACTCTGCCCTCAAAACACAGACCAGACCAGATCTATCTCAGATCTATCTGTGTGTGTGTGTGTTTGTGTGTGTGTGCGCGTGTGTGTGTGTGTGTGTGTGCGCGCGCGTGTTCACAGCATGCAGTGTGTGTTCACTCCTCATGAAGGATGGGTTAAATGCAAAGGTCACATTTTGGTTATGGGTAACCATAACTGACAAATATCTGTCACTTTCACTTTAATGAACCCTGGTATTGTAACTATTCATGGATGTTAGCTCTTCTACCTACAGAGTCTTCGAATCTTCTATCTTCAGCATGGTGAGACAGGTTATCTAGGGAGAGTCAGCATAATGAATGTACCACACAGGCTGGTAGTTCCAGAAATTTGAGAAGTGGTCTATCCCACATGCTCTGATGTCAAAACAACAAGGCTGATCCAGCAGTATGTTACGTATACCTTATACTGTGCAAACACTGGAAAGGTCAGAGACCAGAAACTGACTTATGCCTATGAGTCCTGGCTGCTCACTCACAAAGAACGCTGGAAGCATGATTTACTTAACGGCTGAGGGGGTCTCCGAAAGTGAATCAATAAGGTCATATGGGAAAATCGGGAAGACGTGCAGACATCATCTCCAGAAATTCCCTGCTCAATCCAAGGGAATTCTTTTAACAGTAAAGCATTGAAAAGGCAACATAAAACAAACAACACACCCTGGAAACAGTGATTATAAGTTTGAACTCATACAACCAAACCCTGGTTCTGACCCAAGCATAATATTTTGTCAGAATTAAGGAATTTATGGTTATCTGTGCAAAACAAATCATAGCTAGGTCATGATTTTTACATGGTCTGTGCTGATTTTGGAGGAAGATCTGTGGAATTTTGCTCAACAGATTCACACATGGTAAAACGCAACAAATGCTTTGACATAGAATCAATAGAAAAAAAGCTTGAAATTGTAGCGAAAATGCGCTCAAATCAACCTATGCATTATGGAAACGTTAAATACAGGTTTGGTTCTTAATTATCAAAACAGAAGCACTGGCATAGACTCGTATTTAAGTTTCAAACACAGAGGCGTATATTTAAAGTGACAGTTTGTTTTGAGAGTGCGGCCATGTTTGCTGATGTATGAACTACAGGCAGCCACCACACCAATGACTTTAAACAGACATCTTAGATTTTAAAACCAAGCCCACAGACCTTATTCAGGGTAGACAGGACATATATTATGAAATAAACAGAAACTAGGCTGAGAACAGCTGAACGAATTTTTAAATATAAAGTTTGTGCTTCAGTCAGGTCAAACTTTTACAACCAATGGCTTCTTAGTCATTCAGTCAGTTGATAAAACACCAAAACATACACTAGCACTACTAGAATGGCCTGTATACCCTCACAGCTTCATTTTATTGACATCAAATACAGCCTTTACCCTAAATAAGGTCCATGTGGCCTTTGAGCAACACCACAATGAGGCATTTCACATGGGCCCAGTATTCTGCTATATCAGAGAGCAAACCTCAGTGTTTCTGGTGTTGGTAAAACATTAATGTCCTCAAAGCAGTTTTTAAGTAAACAAAGGTTTTTGTGCTCGCAATGAGGTAAAGTGAGACAGCATGAAAGTCTTCTCTGACATTTAGCTTCAAATACCACACACACACACACACACACACACACACACACATACACACACAGTAAAGGACACAGTCTCAGCCTAAATTGCGTAACAGTGTTGCTTAGAGTCTGGTTACGCATAAATGTCCTTGCCAGACACACCTCTCACACTTCTTTGTGGTTTGTACAGTGTTTAAGCTGTCTTGAGTTGTTCACACACAGCCGATCATCTGCAGGAAAACTTGGATGATTAATTACCCTTGGATTTATCAAGTTTTAATTGCTTCTGTTCTCAGATATTATGTGTCATTCAAGGCTTTTTCGCAACATTGGTTGTGCAGCACAACTATTGCACAAAGTATCTCTAAGCAATAGTAGCCAATCCCACTGTGAGAAACCTACATTCGGTCAAGATTTGTGGTTTATCTCAGTTCATCTACTGTATTTCACTGAACCCAGGAAAACAGAATGGAAAATGCAGGAAAATGCCCCTCCCATTGCTTATCACAGGAAGTCACGTTTTAAAAACGTCTGTACTGTACATCAGCACTTACCAAACTGTACTACAGAAATGGCAGCAGGAGACATGAGTAATTTAATGTCCCAGTGATCTACACAGCATTGTGGAGACTATGACAAGGTATGACACAGAAATGTAACTCTCCTTTCCACCAAAGGCATTTCATTCATGTTTGAAATGAAACAAAAAAACTTATTCCTCCCCCAGAAATGGATGCATGGCCTTTAGCAGTCAAACTGCCTATGAACTAAAGACACACCCAGTCTGAATCCTAACACTGCCGGCATTTCTATGCCTTGTCATCCAATGAGTAATAAGCAATGAAACTAGCTGCCCTGTAACTTATCATTTAGCAGATGTCTATTATCTAAAGCAATTTACAGTAATGGTACAGTACAGTACAGTCTGTCTGAAATAACCTTTGTGTTTTTTGTGCAAGGGCATGAAAATCTGAGTGATTCACTTGTTAATGAACTGCCACTCATTATCATTCTCTCATTACCATTCACTTATCATTATAACACTTACAAAAGCAGCTGTATGTTACTGTATGTTGCTGTGTGACTGAAAAGGGCTCAGTCATGACTACAGTGCATTTCATTTTTTCCATAGCATGTGTTGAGAAATGACAATGAAGTGACGTTGAAACAAACTAGATTTTAAACGATTTTAAAATAATCTAGAAAGGCTCTTATACTTTTGTTGATTAAGATTTCATGAGCAGTCTGGTTCAGATTTGTGCACTTTCACAAAAAAATCCTTGTTGGGTCACATACTCAGTCCGTATAGGAAAGTGATGTCACTCACAATGGAGTTCTGATTAGACCCACATGTGCGATTTAGCTCAGGGAGTGAAAGTGAATCAAACTCAGTGTGCCTCTATGAAACTAAACTTTGAATCAGCTGCAGTGAGTTCAAGTGATTGGAATTAATCAGGATTTAAGAGCAAACACTAATTCAGAACAAGCTTTATAATCAAAAACTGACTAGCATGTCTGTCTGTCTGTCTGTCTGTCTGTGGCAGGGCCATTCGGAGTGTACCGCAATATGTACTGTGCATGGTGTATTGTGTTTTTTTTGGTTTGGAATAACGTTACACCCCTACTATCTGTCTGACGGCCCGTCACTATCGTCTTGTTTTAACTGTGTGATAAAATAAGCATTAAAAAAAATGTACACATACATCATTGATACAAACACTTCAAAAAGAGGCTGTCGGCTGGCCATGACACTAAAACTCCTGCGTCTGAATAAATACCAGCGTAATCTCAATGTTCTGCACACATTCTCCAGCACTCTCAACAAAGTCCTTTTAAGGCATGCTGGGAGAAATTCTGGAATGGCCAGGATCTCCCTCAAAACAGAAGAGGCCCATCGAAACAGTGACAGAGTTATAGCCTCAGTTTAGCCTATCATCTAAGTTTCTTTATGAGGCTAAACAATGCGTACAGGTTATGAGAGTCATAATGTGAAGTGGTGTATAATGAAAGTATGCAAAAGGGATGTGGGGTATGACAGCAGTACTGAGCAGAGAACTCAGAACACTGTTGAGGAGATTTACATGCAATCCCAAACTAAACAGTCTGAACTTGTGATTTAAAATCCAAGACACTGAAATGATCTGCTATGAAATGCATGTGATCAACATTATATGCCAATAAAAGTGTGATAAATTTAATTTCTGCCTTAGTAAAGCAATGATTGACAGAATAGAATGCATTTTAATGAATTAAACAGAGACACAATTTTTACAAGAATTTACAAGTGACAGGCAAACAATTTAGGTTAAAAATATAGACTACAGAATATACCTACATTTAAAACGCACATTATAATGCAATTACATGAACTCCCATAACTAATAAGTGAGACATCATGGAACTTTTGATGTAATTAAAAATAATCGTAATCTATTTTTATTGGCCACCGTCAATTCCATATGTGGCAAAGTTTTACACTTTAACTGTTTTATATGTTACTCTATTTTTAAATATGTTCTCCAAGGCAACTTATTGTAACAATTACCACATGCAACATTTCCAGCTATGTTTAAGGGCACTTTTAATCACATCACTAAATTACAAGCAGAACTATGCATGTCCACATGTATATCTTTTTCCCTGATCTTTCCTGCTCCCCTCGTTTCTTTTCCAGACCTCTCTTCTTTTCCTCACTCCACTTCTCTTTCTGTCTTTTTTTTTCTTTCTTTCTTTCTCTCCTTTGGCTTCTTTTGGCTTAAAGTTTCATCAGGTTTAATAAGCACTGTTTTTTGTTTTAGGCAAAGCAATGACATCACTGTCTACCCTTTGGGCTCGCTTTCTAGCGATAATTCCTGAATGCGTTGGAGATATCATCATTCCTGAGGAATACTATTGGAGATGTTTAGCCATTCCAGGGCTGCGATATGTCTTCATGCAAAACTGAGGTAGGATAAAAAGTCTTTGTTTATGAATACTTTTTTTAAGGAGAATTTAAGGAAGACATTATCAAGTGTAGTTTTGTAAGAAAGTTTCATAACGCACAACTAATTCAACTGATGTGACAACTTGAACCGCTCTAGGTGTCATTAACCAATCATGGTGTCCATTTTGATGAACACCACCAAAAGCAAAACATACGTATAGATCAGCACAGGCCTATCAATAGCATGTAAAGATCACGGCTTGAATTTTTCTCCTAAAAACCAAACTTTCCCCTTGCATGAGATCATATCCACTTTAATTCTCTTTTAATGAAATATTATGATGATGTTTCCTGGCAGACAATGTATTGAAATTACCGAAACACTACTGGCACACTGAATCCTTGGCAAGAGTTAGAATAATGTAAAAGGTGCAGAGTGGAAAACTAAATCTCTTTAAAGGGGTAAAATTGAATAATCGAATTTCCTTGATCCTTTGAGCGGACATTATACTATATGAACATTCACCAAGTTTCAGAACTCGAAACTAAACTTCCTTGTTAGTTCAAAAACAAGCTGCTAAAATGATCTGTGTGACATTTCATCCAAGTATGATGTCATAGTGCAACAACAGACCACCTCAGCAGGAGACACCATGCCTACATCACTGCCTTTTTAGCACCACCCACTGAACATGTAGTAGGTGGTGAAACACATACACAGGATTACTTACACCACCAACAAAATGACAGAGATGCCTCCATGTATTACAAGATGTTGTGCAGTGCTAAGTAAGGAACAGAATTCGCATTGCCTTCCTTGTAATTCTAACATTGGGAAAATTGTATTAGGAATATTCCAGATGCATTAATGAGACACTGTTTACATTCGTCACCTCACTGTGAATTAATTTCAATGCAGAGGGTAAAAATTTGGATGATGCAGAGCTGTCTATATCTATGAATAAATGTAAATGTAATGTCAAGACACACATTGTGAGTATTGTGTTTTTTTTACCATGTCATAGCAGTGACTTCCATTACTTCCCAGTTTTTACCTATCAATATTTCAATTTCAAAAAGAGGGTCAAAAACAGGATAGAAAACAGCCTATTACTTCTGAATTATGTTTTGCTGTAAAAATCTTGCTAACATTGTAAGTGGACCTCAGAGACCATCATAAAATATAAAAAAAAACAGTTCATGACCCCTTTAATGTTTTCAACAAAGTAAAAACAGAGACATATTGCATTTATGTATGTATTTTCCCCCATTAACGCAAGGATGTCTATCGGCTGTGGAATATATAACCAGCTATTTGTTTCCTACTAACAGTGTCCAGCATGGATCACATCTTCTCTGGGGAGAGGGGAGGATACGAGGACAGGTCAAGAGGTTGTGTGACAAAGACTGGCTGCTCTACAGAGGAAACGGATAAAAACAGGAGTGCATCCTCTGAGTTTCTCTCATTCACTGAGGGATTCCTGTTCCATACCAGCTGACAGCCTTGTTGTCCCTCTAAATCAAGAATTCCATTACAAACACATCCTCCCAGACTTCCAAAAGGTGGATAAACGAAGTGTCAATGCTTGCGTTATGGCAAAACTTCCACAAATGCATGCCTGACTACTGTAGAATGATCCGTGGCTTCCTAACATTTTCTGTTACACAATTCAAGATTTAAATCTCAACAACAGCAATATAATCATATTTGGCATATATAACAATACAGTCTTTCACAACACATAACAACAGAATTCACTCCTGTCTCATGTCACTTTGTCAAGAAACAAGCTCTGATTCTATTGCTACCAGTGCATGTATCTGTTCTAGTGAATCTTTATGAGATAGTACGAGCGTATGAATGTCAATGTTTGGCCTTTATAGACAAACCAGAATTGTGCTCAAATACCTGAATCACCATGTGACTGAGTGTCACCTGTCAGATTGAGTCTCCTCAGAAGACCTGATGCTGCAGTAATGATGCAGTAATGAAGTGTTTCTGACTAGCTCAAGATCAGGAAAAGCATAGTAGAACATACTACATCACAAACACGTTTACACATGCCTTGAATGCATATTTTAATATCCAAAAAAGGTTGTATTTTAATTAAACTGGGACCAAAGGGAATCCCTGAGCTAGTATGTGATATTAATGCAAATCTACCAATCTCAACATTTTTACCTACATATGTAAGTTATTATATATCATATTGAGTCTCAATTTGTTCCCCTCAGAGTTTTTCTCAGTTCAAGGGTTGAGTTAACTGGTTATTTTTGTTGTACTCCAAATTGTTCCTCATGGTCACTGCATAAATCTGTACAGGAGACCATAATGTTAAGGTCAGTTTGAATGATTCACACAGGATGAATGAAAGAATACCCCAGAGAAATGTGAAACAATGCAATAAGCCACATGCCAAATTCAGTCATGCCATAATTGTTGTTTTCTACTGTATATTATAAACACAAATTAACCAAATGTCTTTCATTTTTATAGTCAATAGTGTGACCAACACACACACAAACACAGTAACAATAGCTGTCTGTTAGATGAATGTACGATCCAGTAAAGTTACACAATTTAACATTTAAAGAGCATTTGGAAAAGATGTGGTGTTTGAGGCGTTTATACGGGCTAAAGCTCTAAACACAACTAAGCTTAGAATGTTTCCATTTACCAAATATCAACACCCCAGAGGAGAGACTTTAAACTAAAACCAGCTTATCAATGTTCAAACAAACACTGCATTTGTAGAAATGTCAAGCAGTCAGATAAACAATAACGTTTTTTACAACACAACTTTTGTTAGACAAAACTACTGCTAAACAAGACCCAGAAACAAACAAACATCTGACAGCATAAGGTTGCATAACAAAACTCTGCATTAGGTCTGTAGACCTAATCACCACACATCTCACCTGAAAGTACTGGCATGAAGACAAACACTGTAAAGCTGCATGTGACAGTAGTTAATCTGTGCAGTAGGTTCTCAAAGTTTACAATTTCCAGTACAGAAGAAATGTTACCATTCAAACTGTGCACAAATACCAGGATTTTAAGAATCAGACATAATGTTACTATAGACACCAACTAGGCTCATAATTTCATCATTTCAATGGCTCATTTAAAATACTAAATATTCTGACAACAAAATCGCAGACACAAACAACAGCTTGTTTAACTTATCTTCTTCCTGACAGGGAAACATGAGTTGACTATTTAACTTAAACCCCAGAGGTCATCACGGATCTATATAACCATATATTACTCTATTGCGTGTTTCTGTTACGAGTTAAGCTAAACAAAACTAGCTAAGCAAGCCTTTATTATTATGTGGGCATAAGTTGTGTGGGTTATGTATAGCCAGCAAATTCAGCCTCTTTTACAGAATTACTTTATATGGAAGTTAAGAAACAAAATAATGCATCATGCATAAGACTGAAAAAGAAAGAGGAACTTTACAAAATAAGACAAATTAAACTCCAGCACCTAAAGACAGCCTTAAACATTACTCTTGATCTTCCCCTGTAGTTCCCCAAAACCAGTCTACTATTAGCACAACTCTCATCTGAACGATAAGTAAAACCAGATACAGCAGATTGTAATAATTCAAACATGTCCAAAAATGGACTGAACGCCAAAGGCATGTACAACTAATACGCAAGCTTTATTTTTAGCTAATATGTCCTTACTTGTCTTAAACTCCAATAAAGAGGCAGAAAAAAAATACATAAATGGGAAGAGCTTTTAAATATTTACAGCAGGATTTGCAAACGGATGTGAAAGACACGGTCACATGACTTAGGTGTTAAGCCACAAATAAAGATGCGTGACCTGCCGTTCGACCAGGACTTTGTGTTTCACAAAACCATAGTCAGAGACACTTTCACACTGACTTCAAATAAACTATAATCTGAAAGCTACAAATCCAGGCCACAGAAATCACATTTTGAAGACTCATTTTTAGACTAACCCAGTTCATTATGCATGCAAATAATAAACCAACAGATCAGATGAGGTTCTTTCCGTAGACGATGCAACGCTTTAACAGCATAACAACTAAACCCTCAAAGTCTCGCATTGCAACTTATAATGGCATGATGACCTTGACAAACAAACACAACTGGGCTAGTTGATGTTGACGTTTTAATATATCGCATTTCCCATGATGCCTGTATCACATGTTGACAGACAGCCACGTTTCATTACAAGCTCTGTCCCTATTTACCCCACCAGTATCTAAACATACAAATAAAAAGCATTACAACACGCATGTAAAAATAGAAACAACGTGACAGACAGGGTTTGGCACTTACGTTTTGTGGCATTGATGAGGTTTTTTCCATCTTTATACAGTTCTTTGATAAATTTGCTTGTTTTGTCCAACTCGGCCTCATGGGATTTGATTTTTTCCCTGAAAGCAGGACTGTCCAGGTAACACTCACTGAACTCTAACGGGTATAAACCCATGTTAGCTGGACTAGTTTTCAGACTAGCTGGCGTTTAAATCCCGTTAGAAAGTGACCAGCGAATAAAACAGCAAAAGAATTGAAAAAACTTAAAAAAAGGAAAAAGAAAAGTAAAGTTAAAAAACTCTAGTGGCGCGTCCGCGTTTATTTCGGGACGACCAAACGCGACGGGACTTCTCCTGGGAATAAAACTCTTTCCAAGTCGCAACCCTCTCAAAACTACACTTGATCTGCCAAGTGTGTCTTTGAACTCTGGCAAGATGAAATAAAACGAGTTTACACTTCAACTACGGCTATTTAAATGAAGGTAGTAAGATCCAGGCAGGTTTTGTGGCTCGTGAATGACAGTCGAGCGCGAGTCTCCTCCCGCAGGACTCTCGGGGCTTTTTCACGCCATCACGTCATCACGCGTGGCTTTCTGGAAAACCGGGACGATTCGTGGAAAATGTAGCCGCAGACGGGGATCTTGTGGACATTTACCTCTGATCATACCTAAATAAAATGTTTAGGATACGTATGTCATTTTGTTTCAAACAAACGCGGCGGTACGATACGCTGAGTCTCATGTGGAACAGTGTAACAGCGGTTTATGTTTCCCTCCGCAGGATTGTATGAATGGACCTGCGCTGAAGCTGCTGTAGTGCGATGAATATCTGAACATATTCTTACTTTTTAGTCATTTAAAATATGATTAAAATACAGTGGAGTTTAGTTATAACTGCAGTTGGAGTTGTAGTGTCTGTTTAGTCAAGACTTACGGCCCTTGCTTTTGTTCACGTCATCTCCTGGATCTCAACATTGCCCAGCCCTAAATACTTGGCAAACAAAAAACTTAATTCAGCCTTTCAACACTTTGTTTTATTTTAATCTATCTGATTTCCCTGTATTATTGGTCAAACTGCAGTAAATGTGTCATTTATATTCACTGGGTTTAGATGAGCTCATAAGTTTCTGGGATGCATTCAGGAGCATGAGGTCATAGTAAACAGCAGGGAGAGCATTTCTTTAGGTAAAGCCTTTGTGTCAGTTCTTCATTAATCGCAGCTTAAATAAAGTCACCATTTCAACATTGTATACATTTATATTTAATTTAAAAAGCCCCTGTTTTTCAAAACTCTGTTCAGATTTTCCAGAGGCTATAGAAAACTATTACAGCTTTGCAAACTGGTGTGTGTGTCTCTTTTCCAAACGTCAAACATCAGAGTAGCCTGTACTACTTTCAAGGTGACATTTTGAGTTGAACCAATAAGTCCACCTGGTGGCTACCAGTGGTACATAACTATGTAGTGCTGTAAAATGAACACATCCTTATAGCCAACAATACATTTAATACTCAGCAGAACCCTCAGGAACCCCTTCCCAGTCTCATTAATTAGACATTTGTTAGTAGCATTTTTAAAACACAGCAGTTTCAAAATGCACATTTTGAGGTATAACTTAAGGAATAAGTTATATAATGGATTACGTTAATAATTTATGTTATGTTATGAACTGGAAAGTTTTATGTAGCGGTAACCACAGACTTGCTTTTACTCACAAATCGAAAACACATAAAATATTCCAAAGGTAGCCAATGCCTTAAAAATGCAAATTGTCTACAAACCAAACATTTTTATTAAAGGCACAAAAGCCCTATGTGATAACACAGTTCAACATGTTATGTTTTAAACTAGTTAAGAATTAAATGGGTCTGAATTGAA
>JBAJNP010003891.1:0-36649 GCA_036877545.1 Yasuhikotakia modesta
AAACTTGAATAATGTTCTTATAACCAGGAAATAATGCAAATGGTTTTTATCCTTTTTGTTACTTAGTGTGAATGTCAGAAATGTTTTTACAACCCAAAATTGCTGGCTGGGCAAATATTAATTCCACATGAAAACTAAAAAAATATTTCTTTCCACCTCTATCATGTGGTCTAAGCAAACATATATTACAAAATGTATTCTAAGCAATTCTAAGATAACATTTTTATGTCTGAGAATATTTCATCGTCTTTGGTTGTGTGGTGCACACACACGTCTATCACACATTAGGTGCCTCTCGGTAAAAGCAGCAGGTTTTGTGATCCATCACAAACTGTTTATTAGACTGACTCCATAATTCTCTCTCAGACCTGGAGTCCCAACTGGGAAAAAACAGATTAACTTTAATGGTTTCCAATCCTCTGTGCATCGAAATAGGAAAAATGTCTGCAGTTTTGAATTTGTAATTAAAATAATAAAGGGGTCACGGTGTCTGGTGAACTTTGGATTTTGTGTAGTAAAATTAGAAGCCCGTGATTTGTCTCGTCAATTGCAGTAAAGCTTTCATCTCGCTCTCGACATGGCCAAGAAAATAAAGAGCAAAAATGATGGTGCAAATAAAAGCTGTGTAATTACAGCAGGCCACACAAATCAACTCATACAATACATCATTTATGGTCAAGACACTGTCGAAACTGCATTTAAATATTGGCACTATAAAATTTACAGAAAACAATTAAGTTTATTTAAATGTGATTGTTTTAACAGGTAAGATATTATAATACAACATTCTGCAGTTATAACAACCCACAAACTAGGACCTAAACTGTGGCCACCCCAGAACCATAAATTCATGATTTACAATAGTTTACAAGTATTTGGTATGTTAAGGTGTTGATATGGGGAGAAAGTTTTCACAGTTGAAGTCTCCCTTCGTTTTAATGGGACGGACAGAGTTCACCAGCTCCCTCTAGTGCGTTCTGTGTGAATTTACATTAACATGTTAAACTGCGAATCGTTGCCAATATTTGATTTTTAGGTTTCAGTATTAAGATTTGAGTTTAATAGTAAATGTACTAATACAATATCAATTTATATAGAAGGGATCTTATGATCTCGCAAAGATCATAAGAAAGTTATTGGAAAACCTGATGCATTTCAGTTATGTGCCTCGTAAATGCATTATCTTAATGCAAGGATCAGAGTATTTAAAACGCGTGAATTATTATGTTATATATCAGTTGTAGATTTACATAAGCATATATTTTAATGCAAAAGATACAAACGAAACGTGGCCAAAGGCTGCATATATATATATATATATATATAAAATACAACCAATTCGTACATTTTTCTGCAGATCGTGCTAATTATAAATTAATAATAAAGTAGGTTAATAAGTCGTTGTACGTCTGTCTTCTTCGTTGGTGCTTGGAGGACTGCGTGGCAGGCCCCGCCCACTCCGATGCGTTTCTCCTGAGAAGCACGTGATCAGGCGTGTTTACCTACAGTACAATGTCGCGCCTATGAGACCATCAGTTCGTGTTTGGTGAACATCAGCCAAATAAAAAAACAAGCGAGTTAAGGTCACCATCACTTATCGGATTTATTTCAGGGGTTAAAATAACTTCTTATGCACCCGAGAAAAGAGGATCGGACATAACCGGAGGGAACAAGCACAGCAGACGGGGTGAAGGTAACGCATGGTTGACACGACATACATCTTTATTGACACATTTACGTTGTTTTAACGCATGTTAAACGATGCTTCCGGTGCGATCCCGCTCACGCAACGATATAATCCAAAAGCCGTCAAGGTAGTTTAATGTGTCGTTGTGGCTTTGAGGAAGTCGAGATCAACCGTGAAAATATAACGACTGGTGAAGTGACCTACAATGTTGGTTTAATGTTAGATAAACCCCCTATACAGCGTATTGCGTGCAAATGTTTCATTCATACGGAAGCGTCACGTTTTAAGTAGATCTGTGTTTTCTGTTGGGTTGCCTAATAACATGGCTGTGTATCAAATCCTGGCGAGCCGCCTACCAGACCAAGATTTGGGACAGGGTGCACTTATATCTCCCTAAGTGCTTGTCTAGTTAGGTAGCTCGCTAGATCTGAACACACAGTGTTTATGTTGTGCTTTTGTTTGTGTCTGCAGTGTGAGCTCTTCTGGGGAATATTGGACCATCAGATGCATTCCTAAATCTGCTGCCAGCCTCACTATGGGCATCATAGAGGAAACCGATGTAGAGCGTGAGTAAATATTTAAACCCGGTGCCTTTCTGTTGTATCTTAAGGGTTTAAATGTTGTGCCACACAACTACACCTCACAACACGCACCGTGTGAGCGATATTGTGTAACAATGAGCATGGAAGCTGAATGTATATGATATGTCTCAGTGTAATAAAGAAACACTCCGTCTGGGTTCTTATAGTGCATTTGGCTGCCAACCAAACCGGGCAACACACAGAGATCGACACATACTGTAGCGTTATTGATGCATCCTATTGATCCCAAAGGAAGCGTTTAGGTCCAAAACGGCAATAACTGCTTTTCATTTGGAATTACCTGCAGTATGAACACGAGTCACCTTTAGGCCATATTTGCCTCAGGTTGCCAGATGCAAAGTATTTAAGCAACTTTTTTACTGTGTATATGTGTAGTGAGATTAGATATAATAGTCTAATCAGATAAATGTGTGTGTTAAAGTTGTAAAATGACCAGATGAAGATTAACTTGGGATATTCTGCAATGCAGATGTTCCCGTGTCTTGGAGAGTTAGGGAGCCGGAGTGAGTCATATTTGTCCATCATGCACTCATTTATCAGTGCTGGTCTCAGACAGTTCATTACTGTAATCCCAATGATTAAATGATGACAGACTCATTTATGCTCACAGCCCTCAGGAGACGTATTTGAGCGGTGAGCGAGATTAACGTTTGTTGTTGAAATACCATGTTTTTTAAAGATTGATGTGTCTGGATTTCATACAGAGGTAGAGATGTGAGATCAATAAAAATTATAGCAATTTGTCACTGACACAATCAGAAATATTCAAAACTTAATAATTTCTATCAGAAATTCATCATGTTATGTGTGTGTGTGTTTATACGTATGTTTTCGTCCAATCAGAGGTCACCCTGGCTCTTTTGGATGCAGCCAATGACAAAGACCCAGTGGTGCAGGAGCAGGTCCGGAAGTCAATTTTAACCCTGGGCAACCAGCAGCCCGATAAGGTTCTGTCCATGTGCCAGGACTACCTGCTGAAACACCCCAAGGTCAGCCAGAGTCACTCCAACCATTTTTTCAGATTTGGCTCTAAAACAGAATGTGTGACAGGGAGTCACTGCTAGCAAGTTAATTGAATTTAGGTCTCGGCTAATTGCTTGTTACTGAACCTTTTGAGCTTCTTGAAAAGGCTCCCTGTGTCTCATCACGTGTGCTTCTTGTGCTTGTTTGTCTTTGTTTTTCTGTGAAAACATGAGAACGCTGCATTGACCAATCAGCATTCAGGATGTGAACCGTCCGTTCTCCACACTGCATTAAGAGTTTAATCTGTAGAGGAATGCAAACTGTTGCCTTTGTACTTATCTGTCAGTTCAAAGAATAACTGCAGATACCTTCATACTGGACGTTTACTGCAGTCGTGCTTTTTTCTCTTTAATACATTGAGATAGTTTGATAGTGTGGATAGTTGAGTGATGTGTTTCTCTGTAGCTTATGCTGAAAATAGCTTTTTTTGACTAGCCTAACATTTGTATTTATAAAGATTAAATAAATGAAAAATACATTAGTTTGCTTTTCTGCGTTGATGTTTTGTTAGCAAACTATTATGCACTTACACAGATTTTGTGTTCAAGCAATTTTAACATTCAAGGAGACTTTTATTATGTTGCCGGTTTGACCTGCTAACAGGAAGCAGAATGTGTCTCTTCAGTGGGAACTTGTGTCATGAATTTATGCTGAATTCTCAAGCGCATGATGTGACTGATGCTTGTCATTCACCGTGTCACATTCATCAGTCTCACGTCCTGTTTTTATTAAATGTGATGTGTGATTCTCTTTCTCTGTGTGGTGATATTTAACGAAAGCTCTGAGGTCAGAATCTCCCACAGGGACCCACAGAAACAGCCAAAATGGGAAACGGGACAGTGAGACTGCAACTGTTTTTTAATTAGTAATGAATTAATAGTGTTGCTAAGGAAAAGCACAGATACGACTGTTGTATGTTTTGTTCTTTGGCTGCATTTTGCTTTTTTGATTCACTAGTTTGCTTCATATTGTAGTTATGTGTCATGTGATTGATATATTAATCACAAACCTGAGATATCACAAACGATAACAGACATTATTTTGGAATATATTGTGGCCTGTGTCTTATTTAAAGTGGACTCATTTTTAGGATAGTAAACATTATTCCACAGTGTCCCTCTGAGGGGGATTAGTAAGTTTAACTGTAAGTTTTTCGTACGTGGTCAGTCACTGTTTCATGCTTTTAGGGATCTTGTAATGTCCTACATTTGTGACCTACAACCTTTGGATATCTGTGATTTTAACATTATCAAGCTGGTCTTGCATAGATATGGTGTCAACATTGTGAGAATGACATTTAAGTGTCTGTTCTGTTCTAGCTGGTGGTGGGACACAGAGTGGTGGTCCTGCAAACCATCGAGTTGGTGGTGAAGAGCAGAATCGATGACATCAGTTACCCCAAGATCAAGAGTGTCATACATCTAGCGTCAGATGAAATGACCAAATCAAAGGTGGCTCAATATCCTACTTGTTAATAACACTTATTGATATGTACATAATATATATTAGAAGCTATACATTGTATTGTATATGTTAATATGTGCAAATAAAATTTCCCACTCTTCTGCACAGGATGTTGTCCCAGAATGGCAACAGGCAGCTAGTAACATTTTGGTTGCTGTGGGCAACAAATATATTAATGACATCATGGAGGAAATTCTCAGCAAATTCCAGCCAGGAGTTTTGCCACACTTTTTTGTGGTGCAAACGCTGGCCAATCTGTCCGACTCAAATGGTGCGTATCTCTCTTTATTATTTAACTCCACAATCTATATTCAGAGCCCAGAATGCTGCATTTAAAAACACAATGCAAAGTAGAAGTTCAAACCTGCTATATACTGGTGTCAGGTCACGCTTTGTGTGTTTGTCAGTTGATCGTTATTGTTTCAGTTCCTTATTTCAGTGAACCTTGCTTGCCATTTACAACTTCACATTTATTTAAAGCACCTCTTTTTGTGTGCTTAATTTCACCTTTTATTACACTAAAGAACATTTAACAGATGTTAAAAAAGTTGTCCTACTAAAAACTGACAAACTAAATCAAAAAATCTTGTACTGTTTTTAATAACAATGACATTACAATTTGAATTGTCTCACCATATTAGAAGTTATACATTGTAATGTATATGTTAGTATGTATATATATTATTATATATTACTATTATAGAAAATGTCCCACTCATCTGCACAAATTGAATTATTTTACCAATATATGTCTACAACTGTGTATATTTAGGCTCTTAAAGTCTCAGAAAGTGTCTTCAGTTGGTTTATCTGACTATCTGAGGCCTTGTTTCTGTCCACAGTTTATGGAATGGTGCCGTTCCTAAATGCTATAATGGGGACCATGTTGCCCATGCTGGCCATGGCCAAGCAGGACAACATGAAATGGGTCTTTTCTTCTGGTAAATCTGAGGGTGTCTTAATAAGGTTTATTTTAACAGGAATACATTGTCTCTTGCATGACACATTGTTACTTAAACTCTTCTCAGCTCTCTGTCACTTCAGCGACAGCATTCTAGAGTATCTGGCCAATTTAGACAAGGCTCCAGACCCCACTGTGCGTAAGGACACCTTCTCCAGCGAGATCTTCTCAGCCTACGACATCCTGTTTAGCAGCTGGATACAGAGCAGGGAGTCAAAGGTACGTTTAATGAGACAGAGCACACGTCCAATTACAGCTAACTCACTAAAGACTCCTTTATTTGAAACATGTTCCTGCCGGGTTCAGTTTAGTTTTATTGCTCTTTGGAATAGAAGTAGGAACAAAAATGTTACCTTGTGTGGCTGATGAAGAGGTTTTGTGAATTATTTTGCAACCCAAAACGCAATGAAGAAAACAATGTTAAGTCATAAGTACACTGCAGATAACTGTACCATCATATATAATAAATAGTATGACATTACGGCCTGTAATATCAATAAAACTGTGGTATTTTGTAGTAAATTCAGATTGTTCAGGTAGTTGAGGCTTAGTTCTGATTGGATAAGCTGCATCCAAAATCATTTTATGATGCTAATAAATGCACAACTACAACTGTACTAGCTGTATTAATGTTGCTATGTAGTGTATGTGTGTSTGTGTCTSTGTCTSTGTGTGTGTGTGTCTGTGTCTCTGTGTGTGTGTGTCTGTGTCTCTCTGTGTGTGTCTGTGTCTCTCTGTGTGTGTCTGTGTGCCTGTGTCTTTGTGTATGTGTGTGTGTGCACGTGTGTGTGTAGATGTAATTGCTCTCATGTGATTGCTCTCGTCCTAAAGCTTCGGCTGACTGTGGCAGAGGCTCTTGGGTCAATGAGTCACCTGATGGCTCATGATAAACTGGAAGAGCAACTTCCCAAACTGCTTCCCACAATATTGGGCCTCTACAAAAAGAATGCAGAACACTACATCATCAGCAAGGTAGAACCTTCCTCACGGTTCCGTCTGAAACCTCAGAGCTTGGAGAGCTTCTGTTAAATTCAGTTTTACATTGTCCTTCAACTGAACACCAGTTTGAATTTATTACAAATTAAATAATGGGGAAAATATAAAAAACTAGCCAGGGTTTTATTAAAACAAAACACAGAATCACATTTTCAGTGTGGTTCTACACTTTTGGATTCTAGCCATGTTTTGTGGTTACAGTGAAGTTATTTTAAATGAAGATAATATGCATTATATTCATGCATATCAGTAATGACTGATTAAGCAATTTGGGTGTTAAATAGTATTCTGTTAAATGTATTTGAATGTACTAATGGTGTTTGTGTTTGTTCAGAGTCTGTGTCAGGTTCTGGAGTCCTCTGTGAATATGGGCAGCAGAGTGTTGGAGACACAGATTGATGGTCTGTTACTTGCTCTGCACCAGCAGGTCTGTTTAACTCTGTACATGTCTGTCTGTGCCTGTCTGTTTCTCTCTGTGCCTGTCTGTTTCTCTCTGTACCTGTCTGTCTGTGACTGTCTGTACCTGTCTGTCTCTCTCTGTGTCTGTTTGTCTGTCTGTCTGTCTCTCTCTGTGCCTGTCTTTTTCTCTCTGTGCCTGTCTGTCTATGTCTGTCTGTTTCTCTCTGTGCCTGTCTGTCTGTGCCTGTCTGTCTCTCACGCATTCCCTCTTTCTTTATCGTTCTTCATTTGCCTCCACCTTCTCCTTCCATGAGTCATGACAGGTTGTCTCAGCTTGTCTTTCACAACTTCTTTTAACTGTGTCGTCATGTTGGTAAAACAGGTTATAAGTTGCCCAACCACAAACTCAAGCTAACAGCTCAGAGAAATTTAACGGTCTTAACCAGAAATCCTGAAATGTCTGTTTACACAGAAGTTGTTTTGGAATCAGTTTTGATTTATTGAGGTCAATATTTTAAAAGTGGTTGGAAATGTTGTTTTCTTAATTGTCTTTAAACTTCCCCTTCTGTTTTCCTGCTCCATAAAGCCAAATTTAACCCAGTTATTAAATTCTAATTTGTTGTTCCTTATGCTCAACAAGCAGTGTCGTTTTGGACGACCGCCAATTACTAAAACAAACAGCACTTTTAAAAACCTGTCATTTATTAAAGCTGCAATCTGTAACTTTTGCCTCTGCCACCATCTCTGTTTGAAACATAAAATTGCAGGTTATTTTTTGTACTTTATTTACGTATGTAGAAAGCGAATAAAGGGAAAATAGGATCTGATAGGAGCTTCAATTATAAATCATTATTATAAGCTTACCATTGCGAAACTTACTCGAGGTAAGAAGACCATAAAAACTGATTTCTTACATATTATCTTAAACCTAATAACGTTTTTTGTTTAATTGTAACCAATAAAAGTTACAGGCTGCATCTTTAAATGCAATTATTAAGTCATTGATTTTAAATGATCAAAATCTTGCCTCACATCTCATTGTTTCTGTGAGACATTTTGACATTCACCTGTTTGTTAATAAGCCACTAAACCCTCTGCATGTTTTCTGTCAGATATGTGCGCCCGTGGACTTCAGCAACCCTCCAACAGTGAAAAATCACAACGAGGTCCTGCGATGCTTCAGTATTCTGGGTGTGTCACAGTTAAACTGTATTTTCTTGTATTTAAGGCACATAAAGTTGTATTTACTGTAGTAGATTTATACAGCCGAGCAGAAACATTGTTTTACTAGCCGGGTGGATGTGAAAGCTCATCATTTTTAGGCAATATTGGCTGAAGGTTGTCAGCTGACTGCAGTATATCCCCATCATGCGCTGATGGACTCTGAGCTGAGATTAGGTTAAAGTGTCAGGCCAGCAGTGAGATGTATTTCAGTCATGTGTTTGCAGCTAGATGTTTCACCTAAAGGTGTTTTAAGGGTTCATAGGGTGTCTTAAATGTGTCAATCACGATTTAAGACTTTTTTAGCAGTTGCAACTATATGTAATGTGTATGTATATGGCATCAATAATGGATCAATTCAATGCAAGCTTTATAGTGTGTATAAGTGTGTAAATACAATAACGCAGTATTGTACTAATGTTATTACAGGCAAGGCTATAAACAGGGCCATTTTATAATATGTAATATGGTTCTGCTTAGCCTCTTTGTCCACCTTGTGATTTCATTGGCCTGAATGAGGTTGAAGACCCTTAGTTTAGGTAATGTGGCGGTACACAAGCCAGTGAAAACTTTTTATGGACTATTAATATTCTGGATCATTTACCAGACGTTAAAACCAGACACCATTGGCTTAAATATGTACACGCAGGTTTCATTTGCTGGCTCAGGACACTGTCAACATCTATGACAGTAATAGACGCTGATCGTGATAAATTGCACTAATTTTCTTTTATGTTTGGCTGCCTTTGGCCCACAGCAAACACGTTCCCAGACCGTCTCATGGTGTTTGTCCTACAGAAGTTAGAGAACAGTAACGAGAGGAACAGGATGGGTTCTCTGGCGGTTCTCAGACATCTCATCAACTCTTCCAGTGAGTTTTACACCTCAATCAGATACTTCAGTGGTTTTTCAGAAGACAAGATGCTCCTGTCCAGATTGTCCAGAAGGTCAGAATGTTTTGCTGAGTTGCTCATGTTCAGACCTGAAGGTTTATGGTTGTTCTTGTTTCTTCAAGCTTCCATCATGGAAACCAAGAAGCTTCTGATTCTAGCCAGCATCAGGCAACCTCTGGCTGACCACAGCAATAAGGTTCATCACGTACTACATGCACTGCGTTCTCTATTTACCTTTCAAGAATAAAGTCAATTTGCAGCTGACTCTTAGTGCCGGTCCTCTTCTGTGCAGGTAAAGAAGAGAGTGGTGCAGGTGATCAGTGCAATGGCTCATCACGGATACCTGGAGCTGGATGGAGGCGACCTTCTTGTCCGTTTCATCATCCAGCACTGTGCTCTACCAGACACCTACTCTGTAAGAACATCCTTTATCAAAGAACATCTTTCATTTGATTTTTAGCTTATTGCCAGTAATTTACTGGTAATTTTACAGCTTCCTTACTGGTAAATTCTCAGGGGAAATTTTCCAGTAATTTTTGAAAGGTTCTGTTCACACATGATATGTTAACGGAGATCAAGAGAAAAAGATCACTGCTGTCTTACTGTAGATCTGCAACAATGTCACATGACTGTATAGTGGGACGTATGGAGATTCTAGTATCATTCAGGAAGACATTCGTTCAGTGTTTAATAAGAATTAAGCATTAATGTGAGTGTAATGTGAGTGTCCAATTTAATTTTAATTCAGTTTATAGTATCTATTTTTACCGTGTCAGTCCAGAGACCTTGGTTTTCTTCCATGCATTGCCATGCATTAATTTGCAATTAGCTTTAGCATAAAGCTAGTTAAACTGATACAGATGATGATAAATTGTTTTAATATTCACACAGCGAGGACAACGACCTCCAGACCCAGAGGAAGTGACCAATGAGGCTCTGCGGAGCATGTGTGACAACACGCTGCATCTATTCACTACCACTGTGGGCCGTCTGACTGACGTGAGTACACAGAGCAAGTACACAGAGCAAGTACACAGAGCAAGTACACAGAGCAAGTACACACAAGTACACACAAGTACACGCCTTCCTCAAACAGTCTAAGAATGATTTTTTTTCCACATTTAAATTCATGGCTCTTGTCGTTCTTTCTGGTTTCAAACTGACTTTTTTTCTGATGTTTTTTCTGGTGGAATTTGTGTGGCACATTTAGGGAAGTGTTATGATTGGCTGATACCGTTTGTCGTTTTATATCCCTATAAGTGAACTTGATAAATGTCCCGCTGTTACGTAACATCTCAGCAGGCATTTTTAATGCAGTAAGGAGAGCTTTTACTCAGGAATGTAACTCCAGATTCAGGTTTGAGGCAGTTTGAGGCGGTTTAAGGCTTTGGGTCTGTTTCGTGTGGATTAATTACCATTTGGGTTTTAATGTGTGCTCCAGGAAATTAGATTTCATGATAATTAAGTTTGTAAATCTCAATGGCCAGCTCTCACTAACCTTATTTTTATTTATGGCTGTTATTAAAATAAATACTCATTGTATTAACTGTTTCTTTTCTGCGTAGAGCTTAAGAAATATTGTTTTATGAAGCGCAGAGCGTTCCTGAGATTTTTAGCTGATTTAATTGCTCACTGCGTGTGATCAGTAAAACAGCCCTAATAATAGCTTTCCTGCAGCTCAGTTGGTAGAGCATGGCGCTAGCAACACCAAGGTTGTGGGTTCAATTCTCAAGGAGTCAGCCCTTTCTGTCAGACGCATACAATGGCAACTCCACTAGCTTCACACATTGAACACAGTACATCTTCACAGCCCAGATCTGCAGTGCTGCTTGTAAAGAAACTTGTCAGGAGGGACTTTAGATCTTTCTTTCCTGTGGGCTTCCCAACGTCAACAGCAGGAATTTGACATGATCCCTCCTCAGAAGACAGCAGAAGACAGTTTATGTGCCGATGAGGCTGTCTCCGTTCTCCTCCAAACACATTTGAATGATAACCAGGAAACTGTCCAGACTATTCATGTCGTCAGACTATTTTTAGTCTTTGCTGTGTCTTGTTTGGTAATGTTTGGTTTTGAGGAATATTGGAAGTCTGGCTCTATGACTCATGGGATTTTTGATAATGATTTGGATATTGAATAGTGTCACATTTTCCCTGAGGTTTTTTTGAGGTGTAAATGTTCATCATAAATTAACTATGAGGTTGGTTTGTCTTTTTTTCATAGCAGATTATAGTCATGTACTAACAAAATCATGCATAAAGTAGTAGATTAAGAAGTTGGCACATCTTACCCCATGTCATATCCTACTGCATTAGACTTGATTTTCCAGACACTTTTTGATCTTTTAATAGTTTTGTGATTTGCTGCATGTAATTTATTCACCTCAAATGAGTTTGTGGTTTTCTGTCTGTAGGTTCTGTGGCCGATGCTACTTTGTTACCTGACCCCAAATCAGTACGCCAACGCCACAACCGCCCTGTGCAAGAGTTTAATTCTGCTGGCCAATAAGAAGCAAGCAGCCCAGGAACCCAACTTCATCATCAACTTCAGCACACCAGGTGTGAACACGTACGCGCATGGTTATGATGTCATCAATGAGCTTCTCAGCACACGCACGATTATGATGTCAGAAACAAGATTCTCCGTCACTGGAGACGAGTTTTCCATCGTCTGACCCAAAGGAATCACTGTGTCTTCCTGGCACTGCGGCAAAGCCAGGAGCCGCCGTTAAACGTTTTTTCCGTTGTCAGCTTGAAACTTCATTTCACTCGCAGGCATTTTGTTTTCATTGCAGGTCGTTTGCTTAGCCAGTTGTGTCTGGTTGTAATTAGTCAACTGAATAGGGGTATTTATCAGCTGCATTAAGTTTGTGGGGCAGAGGGTAATTGTTTCTTACGCTGACAGTGATTAAATTGAACTCTCCAGCAGGACGAATAAGTCCCGGGTTTAGTGATTATTTATTTGTTAATTGCAATGCTTATGGATCAAGTGTTGTGCTAATGGGTTACCCCCTCTCTCTCTCTTTCCCTCTCTCTCCCTCTCTCTGTCACTCTTTGTGTCTCCCTGCAGGCTCCAATCTTCCCTCGCAATATATTTTAATGACAAGACTTTTGGTAGGTGTTGAATTTAAAGCAGTTTTTACTGGATATAAAAAAATAATATTTGCTATTAATTTATAAATAGTCTGTTAGATCTTTCTTTTCATTGGTGGCATTTAGTGATGACTGAAATGAATATGTCATGTTTCTCAGGTCAATGCCTCATTCCCTTTTCGATGTCGGGGACATGGCGCGCCCTCCCTGAGTCTTCTTAATGCAATCAGCCCTAATATTCACCCTAAAGTCGGAGCGCTGTGGGAAGACCAGATTCCACAGTTACTCGGGTATCTTGAAGGTCTGTTAATCTTCTCAACACTGTAGTTTTTTTTGAACATCTAAAACCATCTACTCATGAGTTAATTGATTTGTTCACTGATTTATTATTAAATCCAGCAAAGATATGATGTCAAATTGTGGCATTGTGACAAAGAACATGAGGAGTTTTCCTCGTGTGGGTGACTGACTCACTTAGCAGTTGCGGTTTTTGTTTCCTCCTTGGAAGTTCTTGATTTATCTGCCAGGTTGAGGTTTTAGATAAGCTCAAGCGTTCTCCAAAACCACAACCACCTGTCCTTGAAGTTCTCTCAGGACAACCAGATGTTTCCAAAATCTTATTTTAGCATAGGAAATCATATTTCACATTTCTATTTTTCCAAAATCGTTACATGGCGTAGCTTTGAGCCGTTCCATTGAATATCTGATTACCATGCTTGTTTTATTTTCCAAATTGTGGTGTAGGACAGCAGCTCTGATTGAATTCCCTGTTCTTTTCCTTTGTCTCCTACCAGAATCAACAGAAGACTCACTGGACCAAAAGAACTGGGAGGAGAGTTTACTTCAGGTCTGTCTAAGGTGTTTTCAGCTCTAATTAGGAAAAAAGAACTCTTAAATGTGAACCATCTACTCTATCTTCAGCCATTGGGACATTGAAAGCTCTCTTGTCAAAGTTCCTAATGGTGTTTAACCAGACCTCCATTTCTGATTGTGATAGCTCCTGTCTAAATCTCTGGCAGCCATTGACGACAACAAGTGGACTGGTCAGCTTGCAATGGAAGCCACAAGATACCTTCCTACCTACAACAACTCACTGGAGGAGAAGGTCCATTTGTACATCCTTTTGGTACATTGTACTAAAAATGACGTTCTCAGTCTTGATTTGTGGTTATATTTTGTTCTATATGTGTTTGGTTCCTCAGAGTTTTTTGTACAGGTGTATTGGTGTGACTCTTCAGCAATGCAGTAATAAAGAACTGGTCAGAAAACAGCTTCAGGAGATTTTGATAAGTGCCCGTCACAACGATGCGGTTGAAAGAACGGTGTGCCCAACAATTTTGTAGATTAAACCTGTCCATAGTTGGAAAATATGAGGCTTTGGAAGTTATTTAAAACTGAACTGAGGGGAGTAACAGACAGTAATTGGTTTTGCAGGGTGTTGCCATGGCAGTCGGCCTGTGTGCTAGCAGCCATCTTGAGGGAACTCTGGAGAAACTGCAGGAGTTTGGGAGATCTGACGCTTTTAAGAAAGCCTCTGGGATATTTAGTCTACTCAAAGTGAGTTTGTTTCTGTTTGCTGTCTGGCTGTAATGTTCAAACAGCTTTACATTTATGTTTATTTGTTTGGGAGATGCTTTGAGAAGTTTAGTAGGAATTGAACCATGACTTTGGAGTTACGAGTGTTCATTTCCAGGGAACACACAAACCGCAAATGTTTATATAGGAGAAAGACTTTGGAAACCATGAATATGATATTTTGTATTTACATATTGTTTTTCATATTGATTTTTTTGTCTTCCAGGATAAGAATGATGTTGATGTGGAGAAGATAAAGAGCACGCTGATCCTGTGTTATGGATACGTCGCATTGCATGCACCAGAAGATCAGATCCTCACTCGCATTGACTGCGACATTCTTCATAACATCTCCAAGCACTTCAACACTAAGGTACAGCTCCCAAAAACCCCTGAAGATCTTTTGTCACGTTCTTTGATGTGTGATTTAGTAACTTATTATACGTTCTCTGGTTTATTGTGTCATGGCTGTTACACAAAATAAATGAGTCAAAAAAAGGAACAAACTGTTTCATAAAACCCACCTCAACATCCTTAGTCAATAGAGAATAAGAAATATTGGTCTTTAAAAACATCCCTTTAATGCTGGTTAGATAAACTGCTGCTTCTCTGACGGTTTAGCCATCTAAATGTCCTGGTACGTTGTTGACCAGTCAGCAGTTACTTGACAATTTGACGTGAATGATTATAATGTCACAGAGTCAACAATGTTCGAATTCATATTTCTTCAGTAATAATTCAAATTTGCTGTTTGAAAATAATTGAACTGTTAGGGGACCATGAAACAAACAAACTTTGATAAATCTGTGACATTTTATCACTGAATGCATTAAATCAAGACTTAAGGAAAAATGTTTTTAGGCCAGAGTGTTTATAGATCAAACGTACGCCATCATTTTGCTGTCCGTAATGTGTACAGTCATAACAGAGTTATTGATTCTGAATATTATTTAATAAAATGGTTTATATTTCATGTTTGTGGATTAAACAGGATCATTTATTGTTGTACAGGTTCTGGGAATTAAAGTAGAGACAAAGGTACCGTGAAGAGAAGCCATAAGAACCTTTTGACCTTTAAACTTTATCTCACTTCTTTAACTCACTTCTATCTATCTCTCTTTATCCAATCCTGATGCTGCAATCAAAACCTTTAATGTACAACCTTTTGAGCTTCTCATAAAACCATATAATCTCTCGGCTGTTTTTTTATGATACAGCGACTGGCATTGGTTCTCTTTGTTTATGTATAGAGTCTTTTATAAGGTCTGTTTTTATATTGATCTGAAGTCAAATGGCTTTTGAGAAGGTCAGAAGTTGCTCACTAACTTCAAAACTTTTGTCCTGCTAAAGCAGGACTCTCTGGTTTTAAAATTTGTGATTTTTTTTTTTTTCTGGCTTTTTCAATTTTGTAGGTGCTTGATTCATCAATTCTGATACACATCAGCAAGCTTCTTAATTTCTATTTCTACTGTTTCACATATATGTGGTTGTGGATTGTAATTGTATTGTGTCTTAATGCACAATATTTATAGTACTGATCAGATGTTTAACACATGAATGAGTTTACAATGAGCATGCTGGAGACTGAACCCTGGTGAGGTCATAATTCTGGTGAGGTCCTAATACTGACCCATGTAAACTGGCTTGTTTTGGAGTTGCTGTGTGTTGGGCTGATTTGCTTGTGGTATTTGATTACATTTGGTGTTCTGTAAAAGCACAGTTTTATAAAGTGCGTGTGTGTGTTTGCCTATCTGTGTTTGTTATCTGGGTGTTTTACAGGACCTGACTATGAAGCTCAGTCTCATTCACAGTGTTGGACTTATAGCCAAGGCGATCGGCTCCTCTGTTCGTAAGCAGGGCTTCCAGTTTTCACGCAAACAAGAGCTAATGGGCGTCATGATGGTAAGACGTCCCCACAGGTCCACATTTCCACCAGGCCTTAAACATATAACCCTGAAGTTTCCAGTTTCTATTGGGTAGAAGATGAATAGACCTGAATGCTGGTGTCTGTCTTATCCAAATACCTTCATTGATACCTGACCTTCATTGCTGATTCATCTAAATGAAATTCATTTAAGTTGTGTATCTGTTGCAAAGGATAATAGGGTCCCAAACATTGGAGATCACATCAAATATATAGATTTTTAGGATTTATTTTTAGGATAAGTTTTTAGGATTTATTGCCAAGAAACGTTATAATGTAAAATCAACAGGAAATATATTCTGCTCTAATTCTGGGTCACGATTCAAATAAGTAAATGTGTGACATTGATCATGTTAACTTTCTACAAAAGGTCAGATTTTCCTGCTTCAGTAAAGCATGCAAGATGATCTTTAAAGATTTTCACATCATGCTGGGATAACACAGATCATCAGGTCCAGCACAAACCTGTGGAATATTAGAGGCAAAGAACATAAAAGTTTATGTTATGGGTTAGATCCCAGGGATCACAAGTACCAATAAAAATGTATGCGTTGAATTCACTACATGAATAAATGTAAATGAATCATGTTTAAAACAAAACCTCTTTCTTTATTATTGCAGGACTTCATTAAAGCAGAACCAGCAGATGTCATGCGCACACAAGTCCGTTATCTAGTTCTGACCACATGTGCCAACCTCATGTATCCTGTTGTGTTAGTTTCTGACAGCTTGGTCTGTACCAATCAGACTTAATTAATAATCAGAGCATTCACAGAATGTTAATCAGAACCTTCGCAGAACAATGTTGACTTAACACAGGCCTTCAGAAACCTAGATCCTCCTTTATCAGAAAACGAAAACTTTGACTTGTTAAAAACGTGTTTGAATGGAGTTTATGGGCTTCCTACTGCGGACACGCCAGAAAAAACGAAAGATGAAGAAGCGCTGGATCCACAGCAGAGAGAGGTCAGAAGAAAACCAGCTGTCAGGTTCCTGAAAGTATCTACTAGCTTTACGCCACCAGCATCACTTTACAGTTTGATGTTTTCTCTCTCAGATCTTATATACAGACACGTTTAACGCTCTTCATGAATTGCTGAGGAACGTGTTGCGCAGGGATTTGAGTCCTGATGGTCTGCAGTCTGTGTTTAAGGTAAAGAAGAAGCTTTGATGTTTGAGAAGCTCTTTAGGTATAACCCTGTTAATGAGTGTTTTGAATTTTCTCAGCATGTAGAGGGCTGGTTGAGCTCAGGTCAGGATCACGAGCGGGAAAGAGCTGTGAAGACCACCGCTGACTTACTGAAGTTTTATTTGGACAATCTCAACGTGAAGGTAAAATTCAGCTCCTTACAAGTTCTCAACTGGTTTTGAGCCATGGTGCTGATTTAATTTGAGACAATAAAGTTCTAAACAAACGTGACCCTAAAATCAACCAAAGAGATGTATTAAAAATTAACCTGATCTGCATATGCAAATTAATTTGACTTTTGCCATCCAATGAAGAAGCAGCTGTCTATAAAGATTAAAGAGTGAAGATGGCAGTACAGCCAGCGGTAATAGAGTAACAGTCTTTGAACGACTCTGTTTAAGACCTTGACAAATCTCTCGCTTTCTTTAATGTCCTCTGGCTGTTTGATAACTGCAGAAACAAAACATTTATTTTAAACACCTATTACTTTGATTCTGCCCAAACTGAAACTTTAAGCAGGATAATTTATTTTCTTGTTCCTAAATACCTCTTTGGTTTCCTTCAGGCATTGACTAATGAGACGTGTGTGCTTGGAAAATAATGTGGTTTAAATCTTATTTGATCTCATTCCTCTCTCTCCCTCCCTCTATCTCTATCTCTCTCTCTGTCTCTCTCTCTCTCTCTAGAACCTGGTGACATTCCATAATCTGGGAGCTCTTTTGGGTCGTCTGGCCCCAAGGTGCACAGACCCGAACCCTGGGGTACGCCAGGCAGCCATAGACTGTGTCTATAGCCTTCTGTACATTCAGCTGCGTTATGAAGGTATTGCTACAATTATATTGTTAAAACTGTTAAAGCTACACTCTGTAACTTTTGCCTTTTTACCACCATGTAAGGCATAAAATTGCAGGTTCCTTTTCACGTTTAAGTCAAACTGACATTTTGTTTGAAATCGGACACAACAGCTCAAATTCATCAACAAATCATTATTAAAAACCCAACATTTTATTGTTAATATGACACCAATTTATACACTGATCTGTCAAGTATGTGTTCAATAACGTATTACCCAAAACACTTGTAGATTGCAGCTTTAGGTTTGTATATGTTTCCTGTATGATGAGGTTGTACATTTATTACAACTTAGATGGTTGTACATTTATTGTTAATATACCTGAAATCTTGTATCTTGCCTCTCCATTCAGTTCTATCCTGTTTGAATGCTACTAACTAATTTCCCTTGTTCTCCATTTATATAACAGGCTTTTCTTTGGACTACAAGGACGATTCAGTGGAGAACTTATTGGACATCCGTGAGAAACTAAATAATCCGGATCATTCCGTCTTGTACAAAACTTGCTCGGATCTGACCAAGGTAAAAATGAACATAATGTTCCTCAAGCTTTGAAGACCCTTTGAGATGGTGAAATATTCTCTCTGATGTGCGTCCTTCTCAGATCATCAGTAAGCGACTGCCCCAGCAGCAGCTCAGCACGCTGTTGTTTATGTTGTTGGAAGGTTTGGTGGACTCTCAGTCTAACTGTTCCAGAGCTTCCAGCGTGATCCTCAACACTATTCTGAGGAACAGAGGAGCTGGACTGCAAGATCTGGTACGTCACAAAGTATTTAAGCTTCTGAATCTGTTTTCACTTGTCGTCTCAACTTCCTGTTTTTTAATCAGGTTCCAGAAATGTTGGAGGTGCTACACAATCGCTTGCAGGTGATTGGTGAAGACCAGGTCAAGGTGGCCGTCGGTCAGTCCATCCTCATCCTCGCCACACAGCATCTGCAGACTGTTGTAAACACGCTCATCGCCTACCCTCTGCCTTATGACAGGTGACATAGCATTTATTATATATTGTGCTTCATTGTGGCGGTTATTATACTCGTATCTTTGTGTATGTCCAGCTGGAGCTGTGAGATGTGGATGGCTCTCGGAGCAGACAGCACCCTGGCCCTGCAGATCATGGAGATGATTATTGAGAAGCTGAACGTTATGGTACCCTACGTAGATAAGAAGGAGTCCATGCTGAGACCTGGATTGACCAAAGTTGCCACCAGCCCTCCATTGGCTGTGAGTCTGGATACAGCTAGTTTAACATATTAAGATCTCATTGTTTCTCCTGTCCTCACTGAAACCCAAAATCACGGATGTGGAATGGAATTGATGTTTAAATTAAACAGTACGTTTCAAAATCAGGGCCAATGAGATTGCACCATAGACAAGACATCCTGTCACCAGAAATAGAATGTGTATGTCATAATAACTTGCCACTGTTGACGGTCACAGCTGGTAGGAACAAAAGCTCATTAACATCTTCGAGATGTGATTTATCACATGCAAAATTAAATCACTGTGGTAAATTCAGAGTGCAAAATTAACACACACTAAGGACCAAATGCACATACCAATTTTCTTTAATAATAATATGTATATAATTGTCAGTTTCTGGTATGTCCCTGAAATATATGGAATCCTAAACTTGCCAAACTTAAAAACAAATGGATACAAAAATAAATCTAGATAAAAATAAAAAATAGTATTTAAATGTAAATAGTATTTAAATGTATACTGTTGTTTATTTTCACACTTGGTTATTTCTATTTTTATTTCTTTCATTTCTAATTTTGGTGAAATTGGGGAAATAATGATTATTTAAATCTCAGTTTCAAATTTTTGTAAGTGCTGTGTTACGCATAATCAACTGTTTGTGTGTGTTTGTGTGTGCAGATGACGTGTGCGCTGCGTGAAATAATGCTGAACGGTCAGTCTGCAGACGCAGTAGCCGCTCTGTTTCCGAAGCTCTTCAGTGCTCTGCTGGTGCGGCTGGGGTCCAGCGTGGGGGTTCAGCTGCCCAAAGACCTCAACAGCAACTGTATCAGTTCAGACCGCAAAACCACCAACAAAAACATCATGGCTAACTTTGACGTCTGCGGGTGAGGGCTGTCATTCCCATTCCAAGTTTGGATAAAAATTCCAATAATTTTTTTTGGATTATGTTAATTATTTATGTAGCAAACAAATTTGAAACACGCATATTGTAGCACGTTTTTTCAATTTGGAAAGTAAACCCTTTAGTCAATATTTTCCTACAGGAATTGTTTTTTATGGGGAAATTATTTCCTAAACCATTTAACAAAACCGCGTTGTATATTTATGAAGAATACAAAGTGGCTGTAAATAATGCATGAGATGTGTTAGAATACATTTGAAATAATTGGCCAGACGCTTTTTAGATTGCACAGTTATTTATTGTCAGTAATTTAGGGTACGTTTCGAGAGGTCAAACCAGTGCCGCACCTGCTGATTTTAAATTATGTAATACGTTTCGTGACAGACAAAAACTGAAGCGTTCACTATTGGGGGCGTTTTTGATTTAAATACCTGTTTTTGTCACCTTCAGTGACATTTGTGCCACTTCTACTGTTTTTTGGGCTTGAATACTGAGTTTGATAATGACGCACGCTCAGGTTTTGGAACAGCTAACAGGACATCTGTGTTTTCTTTTGTGGTGTTTAGAGTGGCGGTGGAGGCCCTGCGGATCCTGTTGGCTCGTGCTCAGCTGGACGCTGTCATGAAGCCTTTAGATGAAGAGGGAGTTTGGGACAAAATGAAAGACCCCCAGCAGCACACGACAGGTGTCACACTGCTCTCCAGGTACACGCACCTGTCCTGTCACGTCTCAGCTTCACTCAGACAAAGCAAACATCTCTCATGAAAGCATTTATTGTGGGAGATGCAGAAGAACAGAAGATGTGTTTGACTGTAAAATTGTCCTTGAAAACATGTCAAGTTTTTAATTTGAATATTCTGAGTGTGAAAAATCAGTCCACAGGGTTTCGCTGATAGTTTTGCATGGAACAGTTTAAACCACTACTTTACACAGCTGAAGCGCATGTTCTGAGATCACCCTGTTTGCTCTCTGTATCAGAGCAATGGCAAAGCATGCTGGGCCACGACTTCCTGCCATAGTGGAGGGAATCTTTCCATCCCTCAGTAACATTTATGAGTGCCAGAGGATCACGGTCACGGCTTTCTTCTCTGAGGTAAAACTGTTTCTTTTCACAGCATCTTTTACAGAAACACTTTCTTGTGTATCAATAATAGCTGAGATGTAAACATTTAAATATTTCTGTCAGTTGCTGAATCACCATGTTGTGACCAAACTGATGATTTTGGACATGTTAATGAACAACATGATGGAGAGAATAACGGACTCTTGCAGTACTGTCCGCATGCTGGCCATCCGAGGTCTGGGGAACATTGCTGTGGGCTCACCTGAGAAGGTACAAACCATCTTGCCTAACATCTTAAAAAACAAACTTTTTGATCAGTGTTTCCTGGTTTCTGTATTTGTTGCAATATCTTACTTGTTGCACAAACAATCAAGTGTTAAAGCTGCAATCTGTAACTTTTGCCTCTGTGTCGCCATCTCTGTATGAACCATAAAACTGCAGGTTACTTTATGTACTTTCAAATGAAGCTGAACAGACATTTCCCATTAAACCCCTCACCTGACAGCTCAAATACGTCAATACTGCAGGCGTACTGTGCAAATTATTATTGTAAACTTACTGTTGTAAAATTAGGAGCCCATTTGGAACTTATCTGTTATGTTCTTGCTTAATATCTGATTTCTGATTTGAAACAACAAACAACATTCTGATTTCTGATGAAAACAAATGAAAGTTAGGAATTGCTGCTTTAAAGTTTCCTAATGCACACACAATTTTCATTTTCAGAGTTACCTAGCAACCGCTGTCAAAAAGTTTATCCAAGTTGTTTGCCTAAAGGAGAAACTTAAAGACATTCTGCAGTCTGTTCTGTTATTATTCTGTTCTTTGCATTATTTTTTGTCTTCTCTCTACAGGCAAATGAAGTAGCAGTCTGCTCTATAATTATACCTTATGCAGTGATCTCCCTGCTTCTGTTTGTTCCTGTCAGGTGAATAAATATGCAAAGGAGCTTTTAGCAGCCATGAGTTCAGGTATGGAGGAGAATGATGATCCAGGAAAACGAATCACACTGGAAGCCATGTCAGGCATGTCCAAGATACTGCTTTACCTGGACCAGAAGAACGTCCACCTGCTGGTGGTTTACATCTTCATGAAGATCAAACCCTTTCTGGAGAATGTGAGTGTGTAGACCCTGACTGTAAATGTCAGTTATAAAGCTGGAGATGTTTTGCTGTAGTGCTAAGAAGCTTCTAGTTTATTATAGTGACTTTATTCTGTTGGAGAGATGTTTGAGTTTTGAGTGGACCTGACTTGCATATCTGGATTCTGTCAGGAGAACGATGAGATCCGATGTGCTTCCATCATGCTCCTGGGGAACCTGTCGAAGTTCGGCTTGGGTGAACCTGTCTTCAAGGACCAGATCCACAATGTTCTGGTCAGCTTGCTGTTGCACCTCAGTGATCCAAACCCTCAAGTGGTGAAGGTCAGTGGTCCGTGCACACACCCCTTCCTACAAATATTGTTGGTGCATTGCGTTCCTACTAAAGCCACCGGTGAACTGAAGAGTGACTCTGTGTTATTTACTTGCCAAGGACAATTTTTACACCCATTTGTAGTTGGCAAGTGTTAATTTAAGACACTGAATGTAAATACGGAAAACATTGTAGCAACATTCTATAAATTTGATCTAAAACTAATTACAAATATGATGCAAAAAGCAGAGCGTTTTTACAGGTCTGTTGTTTTAGTTTGTTTTTAATAATCCTCACATTTTGTAGTGTTCTTATTACATTCCTCTCAAATTAGGTGCAATATGAGAATATCTAGTCCAAAGGAGTGTGTGTGTGTGTGTGTATATGTGGTTTATAAAACACAAATGTGTATAATGCATGCATATAACAATGTAAACATGGTTAATTGGAACACTTCCTGTGGAGACCTCAATTGAATTGCTTCAATAGAAGTCTATGGACTAGCATAGTCACCATTTTCATAGATAAGTAACTGTGTGTGTGCTTGTTTGTTCCCCCAGGCCTGCAAGTACGCCATGCGTGCGTGCGCTCCAGCCGTAGGTTCAGAACAGATCTCCACCATGTTCCAGAATCATCTTCATGAGGACAAGGGTCTGCATTATGGAGAGTTCATTAATGATCTCACCAAATACCTGGTAAGAGCCAATGTTTTATCATTAGCACCCAGAACAACTGTGCAGTGAATTCTGTTTATTCACGGAATGTTAATTATGTTCCATTATTATATAATCACTGCATAAGCCATTGTCTGTTCATCATCAATGTCAAAGTGAATTAAAACTGTCATTCCGGTTTTCCCAAAGATCCAGGATTTTCCGGGCATGCTGAACTTCTATCACATCACCGTGATTCAGTTCTTCAAGAGTAACTGGTCTGAGATCAGAGCCAGTGCTGCCATGTTCATAGGTAACAGAGTTTTGAAACACAAGCGCTGTTTTATTTACTGTCAGTATGTTTGTGTTGTTTTTAATAGGATTTTGTGAATTTGTAGGATTTTTGCTCGGGAATCTTCCTGACGAACATTTCGCTCATATGAATATGGGATCAGTGACCAAGGGTGGGTATCGCAGTCTTACACTTACAGTACAGTACTTTACAATTACAGTATCTCAATCTGCACTGTACTGATCTTTCAGCAAGGACAGAACCTCCTTGTTATTGTTTCACAGCACCTTAGGAATCTATTGTTTTGTTCTTCTATTTCTGTCCTTCTCTCTACCTTTCTCTCTCTCTCTCCCTCTCTCTGCCTCTCCCTGTCTATCTGTCTCTCTCTCTCTTTCCCTGTCTATCTCTGTGTGTGTCTCTCTCTCTGCAGGGCTGGTGATGTTACTGCAGGATCCAGACCCTCTGGTGCGAGTGAAGGCCGCAGAGGCTATGGGTCATTTCCACTGATGTAACGTCTAATGTACATCATCAGATTAGTCTTTAATTTTAATGTCGTTGCTTTAAGCAGAGAGCTTTGAATTGTCCTGTAATAAGCCTTTGTAGGTTTTTATTATTGACCAAAGACTGTGCACTAGTTCTGTAAGAAAAAAGAATAAAAAGTAGAAGACACATATTGAGCACTTTTAAGTACTGTCAAATATGTGGGCTGTGATTTGAACCCTGGTTCTTTTCACCAGCAATGGTTTTAAATGTATTGTAGAGGTACACTACATAGCAAAAAAAGACACTCTATTCTCCTGAACTAAGAGGTGCAAACATTCAGACAAAAAGTCGTTTAATCTCCTTAGGCAAATATTTTTAATATAAATGAAATACTCAACAAGCACATGTGGGTGTAGTTTAGTTCTGGTCAGATTATTTTGGCTATGTAGTGTAACCCTGACAGCCCTTTAAAAATTAGACTTACAGAATACTCCGGTTTGTATGTAACTACATTAATGTTGCTGATATTGCAGGCTTGCTTGGCCATTGGTGTAGCGTTCATTTTTAAGTCATTAGAAATATATGCAGTATAAATCGATATACTTTAAATCAACATAAGTTTATTTTCTGCTTTGAGTACATTTCCAAGGTTTGGAGCTTAATCCTATAGCGTTGACTTAATGTTTTAAGACCGTTGAGATTTATTGACCACCATAATCCTTCAGCAATAAATCACCATAATACTGAAGTGTGTTAGCATAAGCTGTCGAGCCGCTAACTGCGACCGAAATCTCGTCTTGACCTGTTGTGTACAATCATACTTCAAAATATTTTTGGTGTTCTTTGCTGATGTGACGTATGGTTCTGATTTTATATATTAATAAACCAAATTGTGCTTCTTGATGGTTTTAGACATAAATAGACAAAAAAGACCAAAATAGTGCCAAATAAACTAATTTGCTTTCTGAAACCATACAGAAAGATACACATTTATAAGTTTGGTACTATCATAAGCTACCTTAGTTTTTCATTGTATCCACTTTAATACTTTGTGATCATTCATTGTACTGTAAATTAAACAAAATGATCCATTTATTAATGCCTTTATTCTTTAGCCCATTAACATTTGATGAATCTTGACTCATCGGTGAATTAGGGAACAACCTGTTTGTTATATTGCAATGAAGTAATTCACAACCCCATATAGACAATCTATAGTTTGTTTTAATAAGTACTATTGTAATTAAGACACGGTATATAATGTAAGATAATGAAAGACAAGTTAAATGTATGTATGTATGTAGTATGTATGTATTAGTATATGTGTATAAATGATCTGTTTTGTGTAAAACGATGCATCTAGTTTAACGCTATGAGAACGATGCCATTGTACTTGTAGAGAAAGAGAAATACATTCAAATTTACTTTTTGCTCAGGGTGTTGAATATTTATAAGCACAAGTCAATTGGAAAGTGCTTACCGTGGACCTGGACTTTTAATGTGATCAAACGCTTTATCCGCCGTTTAGCAATTAGAAACGGCTATTCCGTTCGGCCAGGAACTCTTAAGCTGCAATGTCATTGGAATAAATTATGGTTACAAGTCGGAGTAAATGAATGTTTTTCTGTCTTGGATGAATTTCTGAGCCACCCAACTGCCACAGCAGGTTTCCGAGGGCCTTCCGGTGGTCGCACTGTCGTGCAATGCTGTTCCGTTCACGTTTCCCTTCCCGTTTGTTTGTATTTGAATTTGTCTGAATTGTTTTGCATCGTGTAATAGTGCTGATCTCTGGATAATGAGTTGAGAATATGTAAGACTGAATCATTAAAATTATTGTGACGTGACAACCGGAATCGTCATGTTGATTTAATTGGAAATAACGCTGCAAAGACAAATTCAGCCACCAACACGTTAACGCTAATGGAAATGACTAAAAAATGGGGATCATAACACAAATCGTAATATGTGTTTCCTGTGTAATCTCACACCCCGCTGGGCTTCTGCGCAAAAGCTGATTGCTGTTTCCTTATGTGGAACTGTTGTAAGAAAACAAACTGTAATTTGTTATAAAGCTTGTCCCTGGAGATTTCTGCCTTTTGCCTGTCAGCTAAATCAGCTGTAAAAAATTGGTAAATTCTTTTATATTAACACCGTGTATTGTGTCCTATTTTTACTGTTTTCTGTGCAGCCCCGTTTCCTTAAAGTTTTAACTTGACTAAAAATGGCCTTTTCAGCCACAAAACAAAACAGTGGACCTTAAAAGAGGACCAAGCCTCTTTAGATCTACATTTTAAAGTCTGCAAGTTGAATCTAATAAACATCTATAGAACATTCATCAGATACAACTCCATAATATAAAATCAGTTGTATAGTGTGATATCACCTTTACTCTTGCGTTCCCCTCTGTGATGCTGAAGGTTTCAGGACTGAATGATAAGTTCTCCAGCTATTAAAAGCAAACCAATTGTCACATTTTACCATCTCCTTCACTGCATGTCAATATGGTCTCTTCTGTATGATGACTCTCCTATGGGTTTATCTGAGACTTGAGGTGCAGTAGGTTTTTAAGAGAATGGCCAATGAGGTCATATGGAGATCTGGGTAATTTCCAATCTCTGTTGACCTTCTTTACATAATGACATTGAGGATGAAGAGATGACTGCGAAGAGGCTGCAGTGAAGGTTTGATGTGGATGTTGCGTTTGCTTCCAGCGTACAAGGAACGCTCTCAGAACGTTGCCTAACACGCTCTAAAAGTTCTCCAAAAGTTCTCATAACGTTCTTGATTAACTTTGTATGTCATATGAAAACGCCTTTCTATTTTTCTGAACATATTGTCGCATAAATATCCAACGGGAGATTTTAGGATAAACTACAAGTTTATCTAGATTGTAAAGCCTATGACAAACGCAAGACCTGTTTAGAGTGTTCAGTTAATGGACAAGTCAAGTTCACCCAATGCAGCTTATGGTAGTTTACCGCTAGAGGACGCCACAATGTATGTTAAAGACAACATAAATGACCAAAGTAAAGGGAACGAGATCGCTCATCCGGACCAAAAGGCCAAAGCAAAATCATTCAAAATCACATTAAATTTGCAAGCAAATAGAAAAGCCTTTTAATCCTTAATGAAGGTGTTTGAGAGATTAGAGGCAGGACTGCATGAGACTGTGACTGTGGACGTGGTGAAGACCTGAGGGTAATTTTCTCTGTTGGATGTGCCAGCCGTCCTTCTCTCTAATCGAGCTGATCTTGCCTTTCAGCTCACGTCTATTGACTCTCCACCTCTTCTGCTGTTTATAGCTGCAAGATTAGACTTCGTTTGTTTGCAGGTTGATAATGGTTTCATTGTGAACACATACAATTAAAAAATGGGAACAAAATGGACATAGGTGTGAGCGTTGACCAAATATTGGGGGCAAATTTGGACGCAATGTTGGGGACACCATTGTGTAAAAACACACTATAAAAGTCAAGCAAGTTGTATCGTTTACTGGCTGTGTGTTAAAACAATAGAAATTCATACAATGTCCCCATTTTGATAGAAAGGTGAATGTGTGTGAGTGTGTTTGTGTGATAGACAGGGAGGTGGATGCTTCCATCATTCTAAACGCCCTGAACGTCTCCGCCGGCCTGACAAATCTTCAGGTTTTTTAAAGGCAGTGAATAATTCCCTTCCGATCCTTTCATCATAGCAATTTTTACGACAGGGACTTCTGCCATAAAAACAAGCTGAAACATCAAAATATTCCTCAAGGTTTCATTTAAATCAGCGTGTGCGGCCAAGTTTGGATGTTCCGCGGGTTGTCAGATGGTGCCTGTATCCGGTATCCCTGCAGTTTACCTGCGGAGCTGTAGTGCTGTAGGCCACACAATGTATGTAATATTTCATAATATGGTTTATATATGTTTCAGAGCTGTGAGCGTGTGTTCCTCCAGTCTTATAAATAGTCATCTTGTGATAAGTCATAAAAATGTCTTCGTACCCACAGAGCGAAAGCGAGAGAGTACATGCTGTTTATTTACACTATCGATTTTATCGATTCTGTTTTCATAACAGTTTCCAAAAGTTATTTATGCCTGTATTATTTCACCGAACTCAGATTTGTTGTTCCATCTAAGCACTCGGATTTCTGCACCATAATGATGTATATCACGGAAAGTTTCTATCTCTTTCGCTCCCTCTATCCATCCATCCATCCTTCTCTCTCTATCCCGAACCCTTTCTCTGGAATTACATTCATTCATTCCGCTGTGTCAGTGCAGAAGAGAGAGAGAGAGAGTATCTGCAGTTGACCTGGCTCTTTGAGAACATATGGATTTAATCTAAGACTCGATTGCTTGACTCACATGTGATGGCGCCCATCAGTTCATACCCTGTGATGCAATGGGAGAAAATCCTTCCAGAGTTCTGAGGGTATTAAGTTTCAGTGAGACTCAATGGCAAAATGGATTGTAGGCTTGGAAGTTTTTCTTTATGTATTGAAGCATTAGTTATTACTGTTCTATGGAATTTGGCCAAACCACAAAATCAATAATAATAAGATGGTGTATGAATTTTTAGTGCTAACCCCTACAAAGCAAATTTAATGTATTTACATTATCTTCTGACAGCTGTAGGCGGTTTTGCATCTTATTAGGTCTGATTCATCTGTACCGGCCATTATTTGGTTAATAATCTTCTATTTTTAATAAGGAATCGCCGCTCTTAATAGAC
Source organism: Yasuhikotakia modesta (assembly GCA_036877545.1). NCBI lineage: Eukaryota > Metazoa > Chordata > Actinopteri > Cypriniformes > Botiidae > Yasuhikotakia > Yasuhikotakia modesta. The sequence goes on from JBAJNP010003891.1 coordinate 28,598, forward strand.
TTATAATTAAACAGAAACCACCCGTGTTCTTTAAACTAATTAAAAAACATTGATCCATTTTATAAGAAGGACTCTTAAATTGTTTTCAGTGGTTGAAGAGGACAAACGTCCTTCAGGGAGAGAGGAGAATTATTTTGTCAAGAGGACGTTGAGAGAATTACTCTGCCTCTCTAAATTAAACGTCTGGTTGAGCCACTCAGAATCAATTTAAAGTGTCGTTTTGTTAGAGGACAAGCTACCTTTGTGTGTTAATAACTGTCAATTAATGAATTCAACTCTCAGATGGTTAAACTCATCACCGGTCTGCAGCGTTCTCTAATATTAATGCTAATGATGTCACGATCTTCTGATGTCAGAATTTCAGACATGTTAAAATGCTCATAATGGTTCAGAAATGTGTGCCTAAGGAAAGGACAGTCAGTTTAGAGACTTCTCTGACTTAGAAGTGATAATTAAATGGGGCTGTGATGTCACCATGTTTTTCCACCACAACTCCTTTTAACTCTGACCCAAGACCCTGCAGAGAAGTTAGACTCACTTTGGGTGGGCATGCTGAAACAGGGAGGCATTTGGGAAACACAGAGAGATTAAGGATTTGCATACCAGCTAAGTTCAAATAGACTGAGTTTAGGGATGGAGCCGAAAAGGACTTGTGGAATAGGAAGGTGAGTGCAGGTGAATGCAGGTGAATTCACAGCAACCCCAGCTAACATGGAACGTTCTCAGAACGTTGGCTAACATTCTTTCAAAGTTATTTAAAATTGTTCTTGCTGTAACATTAGTAGAATGTTTTTATTGCTATACATCATATATCAAAAACAGTTTTTAGTGGAACATTTTAAGTTAACATTTCTAAACAGTTCATACTTACATTACAAGATGAGCTAACTTGCAACATTTTACAATGTTTTTTACAATGTTTTTGCTGCATGATAATGATACCATTACGCAAACAATTTTTAAAAACTAGTTTTTAAGTCTTAAGAGTCTTCAAAGTAACATTTTTATTATGTATGTAGCATTAAAAAACATTCTACTAATGTTACTGCAAGAATGACTTTTAATAGCTTTTTTCATAACTTAAAAAGAACATTAGCCAATATTATGAAACTGTTCCCTGTTAGCTATGTAATCTACACACAGTAATCCAAAACTCAACACTAAACCGCAGTCTGCAAAATGGGGAACTGCATCATGCACACGGCACAGATTTTATGACTGTTTTTGTGCTATTAGCTGTTTGCATAATTCCTTTAGTAAATCAGACACAAAATAATGCAGCGTGTGCAAACAAACAGCAGTAACAGAGGACAGAATCCATTCTCACTGAATTCCCCAAAGTGTGACTAAGGCTTAGTCTATGTAAGGCTGCTGGAAGTGCTCTAATGCATCCTCGTTAGCTTGTTAGAGTGACTGCTGAGTGATGTTGTGTCTCGCCAGTAATCCCACGTACACATTTGGCTGCTTGTTAGTCAGAGAAAGACAGAACAAATGGGATGTGTGAGAGTAGCAAAGAGTTCGGAAAGGAGACAGCAGGTACGGAAAAGAATAAAGTTGCAAAGTGCAGGTCAGGCCGATGCTCGCGGCTTGCCTTGTCCTGAGCCGGTTGCTTGTTAGCAAGCCAGAACCTCAGTCTAACTCTGCTCCCCCCGCTCCCGCCTCCGCTGGACCTGCATGTTCCTGGATGGCCAGGGGTCACTCCCAGCCAATTTAGAGTGATGCACATCTATTCTGTCAGCTGCCAGCTTCCACACTGAAAATAATTACGGGGTGAGCATCTGCTGTCCCAGAGAGACAAACGATAGAGTCTGACACGAGCAGGACGGAGAAATTCCACATTCCTTTTCTCTTTCCCCCTCTAAATGCTGGAGCAGGCCCAGAGGAAGCTAAAGGGAGAAAAACACCTGGTGAAATTATCCCTCAGTGATCTGTGCATATGCTTAATAACTTCACTGTGTAGTTAATTGGAATAATTGCCCGCAATGCTCTCGGATAAAATGAGCCTGGGATGCCCTGAGGAGAACAAAGGGAGGAAAATGAAGGGAGAAAGATGGTGGCAAATAAGTAAATACTTCACTTGATCCTGTCAACTTATGCTCAGAACATATAGACTGTATAATAGCCAACCAAAAATAATGAGCTGCTAAAAACAAAGCTAAGCTGCCTACAAATAAGTAAAAATTATAAAGTTAACTTTGTTTGTTGTTTGGATAACTTTGAATCGCCGTAAAAAGGCGATTTTTTTTATTTATTACACGACATAAAAAAACACAGGACGGCTACGGCGTCAATGAAATGTAATGAACTGACCAATAAGAACGGGCGTTCCTGTGACGTAACAGAACTTCCACCTTTATAACGGTCGCCGCGTGACCGACCAATCACCGTGTCCCGTTCCGCCGCGGTGACAATTTAAACCAATGAGCTCGTACCACGAAACGCGTGGCGTCTGTGGCGCGACAGGTGAATGGAGATTTACGTATTACTGTTAAACGTCACAACGCGAGTGAAACGAAAGTGCATAAAAGTGTATAAACGTTCATAAACGTTTCTCAGGTAATTATTAATAGGTGTCATTCGTTTGTAAATATTACATTTGGTTGTTCTTTGGTTGTACATTTGTGCGGTCAGGTGCACGTCGCTAAAACAACGCGGCGTGACGTAACTCGCCGTCCGACGTGCAGAAATGTCTCATGTGACAGATTGTCACACTTGTTTGTTAAACAGATGTGTCGTACTAGACATGGTCAAAATGCGGGATCTTATATAAAGCATAACTTATATAAAGACTAAATGCCTTACTTTGCAATATGCATTATTTAAGTTGTTATTTCTTTGTGAAGGATCTAGAACTAATAGTCTGTTTATTTGATCATACATACTGTAGCTACGTTACTGTTTATCGTGTTAAGTCGTGTACTTACTAATGCCTTTATGGCATCTTATAATTCTTCTCGTTTGCTTTGCAGATCGTACTTCACATAATCGTGTCATTGCCATGTTCACTCTCAGTGGTCTGTTGCTGAGACCAGCCATCATTGACCACAAACCACTGGTTTTGTTGACAGAGGTAAGCTAACTGTCATTCTAACATAGAGGTGGTTCTCTCTCTTTCTGTCTCTGTCTGCTTAGTGAGGCCTTTCACTGCACCTTATCTATGCTAAGCTTTAGCAAAGTCTCCTCTTCGCTGCCTGTGGAGTCACCATGAAACTACTGAGGTCATAAATTTAATGCCTACATACGGTGTTAGTAAGTCTAAGTTACAGTAGTGGGTTGTTTTAAAGAACGGTTGCACGAGGTTTAAAACATTTGTTTTCACGTTATGACCACGTCTTTTTATAACACTAGTTTCCTATAATGTGACACGTTTTTTGTATCATTATTTGTGTGTTTGTGCTTATGTATCTTTATAGCTGTTAACAAGTACATCTCTAATGTGAATATTAGAGATCATACACAATACTAATGTTAAAAATATTGTTATATGTTCTAAATCTTAGGTTGGACCCTGCGTTTCAGAAGACCGTTTAAGAACACCTGTGACACTGGAATAACAAACAACTACATTTTTGGCAAGTATAAATAGTGAGCAGTTGATGTTTTGTGCTTATTTTTACAATGTATTCTGGGAATATCTAGGCTGTGAATGTTTTGGTGTGCTGTGATGATTTTGACAACAGGGCAGTCATGGAAATGGCTGACTAACTAGAATAATACTACAGTTGGTTTTCTGTTATTCTACAATCAGTAGAATGTACATGGAGTTGCTGTTTGGTTGTGTATGTAATGTTTATACACTGTATATAAAATATATAGAGAGATTCTCTCGACTTTGTTACAGTGAACTGTTTGATGTGCTTTTATGGAAGCATGTGAGATAGAGACAGACAATTAAAAATAGCAGAACGGGTACAGATGTTGTGCCTGTGGACAGCTTATTAACAGACCTCAGTGTCTGACGCTGCATCTAGAAACATCTTGGATCTTGAAAACGTCCACAACAGAGACTAATTATAAAAACACACATTTCCTCCCATTTTCAAGACTGAGAGCGAAGTTAAAGTAGCTCATTTGAGATGTTGGAATTTGATTAACATTCTTAAACTGTCATAAATCAGTGAGCTGGAAATCTGAGTCTTAAACTTAAGTCTCATTTCCTTGTGTATCGGGCTGCAAGACTGCTTGTATCTAAGCCTAAAGGTTCTGTGTTCAGATTACTTATTGCCTTTAATTGTTTTTAAATTGTTTCGCCTACGGGGGGAGTGTGATTTCTTTAATTGTATTTATTGAGAAGGGGAAATACAGCAAATATCACATTCATGTAGCTCAATTGGTGGAGCATTGTGTTTGGTTGTGGGTAAACTATATAACCTAAATGCAGTGTGAGTTGACTTGTGTCTGAACTTGTAGAAATTAGAGATTGGGGAGATCAGGCTCTCACAGTGTTCAGTTGCCTACATTAATGATAAATCCATTAACATAAAAAAGCTATTGAGTGCCCTGTGTATTGCAGTGCCCTGCTTATTTATTCGGTCACCCTGTAAGTACATTAGCCTTACATGTGTTTTGTATGTTTCATTATTGACCGATTACTGCCCAGTGGTGCCATATTGTATATTATACTAATATATTATTATTGTAGATTGCCTTTCATACGCCTGAGTGCACATGTAACACAACATCATACATATGTATGTTTGCTCGCATACTGAGAAATTGCATTTAGCGTGTTTTCAGAGGGCTTATCATTTGCCCCTTGTCCTCACCACATGCCTCTACAGGAAGAGTCTCAGTCAGTTTGTCAGTTGAATATGTTTCTTTCAGGGCTGTTTTAATTATAGCTCTTTGGAGTGTGTCACTTCACTTGTGGAGTGTGTGCGCGCAAGTGTTTGCGTTTGTGCTTGCTGGGTGTAACTCCCAGGTCTTTATGTGAGAAAACGACTCGTTCATCACTGTCTCGGGGGACAAAGGAAACCTGTAGCGCATGCTAAGTGCTCCAGCCCTCCGCATGGCTGTATGAATACATTAGGGTACACACACACACACACACACACACACACACACACACACACACAGCTTAGCACATGGCTGCCAGAATACATTACACACACACACACACACTCTCTCCCTTAATAATGAGCAGTGAAATTTGGATGGTCCACCTTACATCTTTTAGCATCTAGTGGACTGATAAGACACTCCTCTTTTGAGGGAAGGCACCTCCTTTGTTTGTTTGCATGCATGTTGTTTGTTATTGTTAGATTGGTTGCTTTTGCTCTACGGGCATGTGTTGTCTGTCACACTCTCTCACACACATGAAATACACATTTGTCTGCTATCTAGTGTAGGTGAATTTCCAGACATGTATTAAAAAGGAATTTGTCATTGCGTCTACTGTATGGTGAATGTATTCAGCATTTATACAAAACTTACCCTACACTAGGTGTGTGTGTGTGTGTGTGTGTGTGTGTGTGTGTGTGTGTGTGTGTGTGTGTGTTTAGGATACACTCTAATCAGGCTTGGCTAGTGGCGGAGCTCTTATCAGACGATGTCAGACCTCTGGGACTGCCAGTTTGTTTTGTACTGATATAAACTAAATTAAATCTAGATTCTCCAACAAACACTTCCTGTATGGTGCACATAATTGTCCCAGCAAACTGTAACACTTCCTCCAATGTGTGGACACCCGGCCGGGTGACTCGCGACGACCGTATGTTTTGCTTTTGTTTGTGTAGGCCGTAACGGCACGTTAGAAGTGAAATGGTGTGTTCGCAAAGCCTATTGCTGCTGGGTTTTTTTTTTTGGCTGCGACGGTCCAGACTGCTTTCAAACCTGCCAGGCTCTTTTGTCACCGAGCATTTATAAGCCCCCCTTCTCACACTCCCACCTTCCTGTACTCCTTTGTTGCTCCAGCACAACATTAAGATGGTGAATAGGCACATCAGGGTTATTTGGGTGCTTTCAGGGAAGTGTAAGCAGAGGGGAGAAGGAATAATGAGGTGCAGAGGCAAAAAAACAGACTAAATGAAAAGATAAGAGACAAGGTTATTATTGTGAGAAGTGGCGGAGTCAGCAATCTTCCTCCAGGGTCCACAATAAATATAAAATTACAGAATTATGAAATTATGAATACCGGCATCAGAGTCTCATGCAGCGACTAGTTTTCGAATTATTTTTATCACTTTATATCACTAAGTTTTATTTGTTTCCCCCAAAGTTTTTTTTGTAATCAATTGCATGAGCATGCTGTGAATGCTTTGAATTTCAAAGAGTTGCGAGCGCTGAATTATTTGTGGAAAAAAACTCAAACATGATGAATTTATGCATCCCAAAATAATCATGCATATTCATGAGTCCCGTCTGCATAATGTTTGGGGGGGAGGGGCAGACACAATGGTGGGTACAGAGCAAATCTGGTGTCTGATATTATTTGTGACATCTGTTCTTTGTAATCCTTGGTCAGTTTTCAAAATCCCTTTTTGATCAATCCTAATTAATAAAGTTTAATTTGGAAATGAGGTTGTTTCTAGGTTGGATATACATTGAAAGTTCTTGAAACTTCTGGCTCATGTAGAAGAAGATAAGCAGGACAAAACGTGCGCACACACACACACAGCCTGCTTTGAGTTCCGAGTGCAATTTTTAACCTTTATTCTGCAAAATAGTCTTTATTTTTAAACGCTGTGAGAATGCAAGAGTGTGTTTATGCTGTGAACTGAGGTGTTTGTCTATAATAAAAACTCTCAGGGGAATAGTTTGTGTTTGCGATGCACTGGTGTACAGAGTTCTGTAAGACATAGTTTGCGCAATGGATTCATATGTGGTTATTTTAACGGCTCATCTACAATTACTTTTTTGGATAAGTAAAGTGTTATTGTTTCTTCTCCCTTTCTTTTCTTTTGAAGCTGGTTTTGGGTTCAACTTGACTCCTTTGTTTTAGATTACCTCTGTTGGTGAAAAATTGGACCGGTGGCTAATATTAGATGAGCTGTGCTGAAGGCAATCCATTATTTTATGATTTTGGCATTCTAGTCCTGTTTATTAAATCAGAGGGAAGTGCCCTCCCCTGAGAGATTTTGGGCTTTTGACCAACGGCTGAAATCAATCCCACAGCTGAAATGGTGAGATGATGTTGGGCTCCCCGTGAGGAGCAAGATGGTCCGGGGAGACGTGGGTGAGATGTAGCTCTCATCTTCTCCTTTCTTTCCCCATTACACATCTCCTTCATCCTGCCAGGTTGTCAAGTAAACGTGAGGCAGGCACAAAAAAAGATGGAGGATGGAGAGAGACGAGGCGGCGGGGGGGAGAGACAGGCAGATAAAGAGCAATCTTCTTGGCTGGTTGTGAGGGTGTAGCTACACTAAAGATGGTGACCCAGAACTTGAACCCAGAACCTTCTTAGAAATCATTTGTGGTCCAATAATGGTTTACCTCAGTCAAGAAAATTATTCCATACAACATCTTGATAGGTTTGCTAGATGTACTTGTTAGAACCGTTTATAATGCAATGGGTTCTAGGTGGAACCTGCACATGGAATCTACCTCAAATGAGTTCTTTCTCCAAAGGTTCTATTTTAATTATAGCTTTATGAGTCATGTCTGAGAAGTATGTTTTCTTGTGAAACTACCCAACCTGCAGAATTTGTCACCCGTGAAGACGCTTAACAATGTAAACGCATAACCTGTTAATTCCTGACTACATTCCTGATCACAGAAACCACTAGACAAACTACTACGCATTTGACTCTTATGTTAACTAATTAGAACATTAAACATCAGACATTTCCATGCTTCAGTGAATCCTGGCTTACACTGGATGCAATAATATCTTTCCTAACAATTCTTAACCTCAGCCAAAACTTTAATGTGCTCAGAAACAGAAAGTCCCAAATTAGCTTCCAAATATAGACAAGTCTTCCTGTTTAGGCGTGCGTACTGTATTCTAATGCTCGTATTAATACTTGGCTGAAATAAAATCTGTGTTTGAAATTTGCATATATAGTAAGATGTCATATGTTATACTTAAAGAGCAGCACGTGACAACAGAGAGAG
>JBAJNP010003892.1:0-36648 GCA_036877545.1 Yasuhikotakia modesta
AAGATATAACATTGTACGTTACAACCTTTTGTTTGAAAACCATCTAAATAAGTGTTATAGGGCAGAATAAAATGACAGGCTACAGAAAGGTGAGCTTTGTAAGGCACACGTTTGGGCAGGCTCAGCAGCCAAAGTGATAATGATGAATCTGTCAGCCTGAAGAATATGTCTCAGCATGCCACACACAAATTCAGCCACCTGCAAATTTTGTCAATAAATACACAAATGTGCTGCTATGCTAACGACTCTGAAATTGCAGCCAGCATCACAAAGATTCACCCTCCTATAGTTTCCCTCCTATTATAGGCTGTGAGAAAAAATGATGTAATCCATACTAAGAGCAGAACAGGAAAAAAAACTATTGAACACTTTTAAAAATGCAAAAAAATGTGTATTTCATTGTTTTTGAAATATAACAGCAAATAGCTATTACGAGGTCAAAACAATCAATAGGACCAATCAATAGGAGATTACGAAAAGCAGCTAATAAAAACACATTAAAACACAGTCAGTTCATGTTCATGTTCTCATTGTGACGTGTCCATGTCTGCAGTCGCAGATTTCTTTCTTGCAAATCTGTGTCCAACGAATGCCTTTTAGTTTGGATCACATTATTCTAACATTGTTCTGAGATCTCGCTCAGGCTACATGCCCAAGGTTCCCATGCTTCCCATTAGGGACCAAGTGGTGAAGTGGCATAACATGAAGGTGACAGTGACATGTTTTCGTCAGTTATGTGTACACACATACATATACAATGTATGTGTGTGTGTGTATTTTACTAGAGATAAAGATGTTGCAGTTATCACATTTTTATATCACATTTGATGTCACATATTATCAACATCACCAGTTGAGTTATTCATAAATAAGCTCTTTAGATAGTTGAGAGAAAGTCTTTTTAAAAATGCCTTTTCTATTTTTCCCTCAATATTAAATTACAGCATGTTATACATTCAGTGTACTCCCCCCAGACCACATTTATTCCAAAGTATTTATAATTTACAACGATGAATTTCAAAGAGCTCCATAATGCATTTTTGAGAGTTTGACTTTAGAGTTGGCTGAAATAGATTACTGACATGTGGGAACAAGTATTCTTCATAGGGAGGGGCAACTTGTTTGTTACAATTTTCACCTAAAGAACCAAAGCATATACTTTCAAATTGTAACTAATGTTAACATTTTATTTCCTATATCTTCCACATTCTTCATTTTTTATAAAATCTGTTCCTAGTTTCTCCATCACTTCCACTCTTGGTTATTACTTGTCTTGACCATGGTGTTTTATGAGTTCTCCTCCTTTCCTATATTCCTGAGTTTGTCATTGAAAGTATATTTTGAGATTGACTGTTTCGTTGGATTAATCATACACATATTGTCAAAGAAAGACTGACTTCCCAATTAGATATTTCATAGAGATGCAGGAGATGCACTTCCTTTTTCTTGGTAAGATCAGGGGACACTTTTCCTCAGCGTCCACATCTGTACGTTTTAAAGCTGACATACCAAACGGACATGGACTGCTCTCTCTGTGTCTCACAGCATGCCTGTCTGGAGAAAGTCCTTGTAAGTCAGTCCTCCTTATCTATGGTTTCCCCTTCACTGTCTGTGAGGAAAAGGGGTACATACAATGACACCTGAACTTGCCAGAAAACTAAGAGCCTAAGCCAATGCTCACTATGAACCATGAGTGTTAGTAGCCTTCTATCAGTGAGCCAGAGGCATTCACAGCATCTGATTTGGAATTAGAGCAAGTCACTATCTGTCCTGTTTCTGCAAACTTTAGTTGACAAATTGACAACATTTTAATGAATTAAGGTTAATGATTTTAAATGAAAGATGTCTCTTTTAAATGATTTATAATTCAAGATTTTAAACTTAATTTTTTATCCAAACTGTTTTTATTCAGAACTGTTTTGTAGTTATTTTAAATGCCTCTTAATATAAAGTCTACAGGTATTACAAAATGTGCATGTGTATTTGTGTGAAATCCCCTCATGAGTAGCACTCATAGGTTTTATTTTGGGAGGAAGGATACGCTGGCTTGGGGCATGTTTAGGCCTGCTCACCACTGGACTGAAATCTAGGAAGAGCAATCTCAAATACCGCAGAAGTGAGAACGCGCACAAACTTGCCCTACTTATATGCCAGCAATGAAAAAAGTGTTGAGGCCTTTATTGGAAAGCTGAGGTGTCAGAACTTAATTCATCGCTTATCAAAGCTCTTGTTTTAGCCTCTGTATGGCTAAAACAATGTGTGTTAGAAAGCAAGCTTCTGAATGGTTATGCACAATTAATTTACATGATTCACACACTGATTTCATGTAATTGGGGCTTTAAAAAATACACAGACAAAGGCATAGGCAGAAACAGACATACATGACTCTGCCAAATGAATGAAATGAAAATCTCTGACTTACCAAAATAATATTTGGCAAATGAAATTTGTAAGTTTTATAGAGCCTAAGTGTTTGTGTTTATGTTTTAACACTTTTTTATCGCTATTTCTGCTGGATTAATGTTGCAATCAGAGTTTCTTTCCTTTATAAACGGCTTGCAATGTCTGTGCTTTTTTGTGTCTCTTTGCCACTTGAATGCAGCAAATTAATCTGTCCCGCTGGCAGCCATCATTGTCTTAACTGTCTGGGTTGCCAGCACACCAAGGCAACATTCATGGACAGGACATGTTCTCATTGTATGAGCACCAGGATTGCTTGGTCCATCATGTCTTAGGCCATTATCGCCCAGTTCGGTATGCACTATGGGCTTCTGTGAAAGTTTGTCTGCTGCTCAATTTCTCAGTCTGAACTAATGGATAACAGGCGAGGCTGTCTCATGGCGGGCATACAGTTATACTCTCGGTCTACAATGATGATGAGCTTTCTGTTGCAGTATCACAGGATAGTCTCCTCCTCTCTGACATGGAAGACCACCCTCAGGCAGTCAAGCTAGAACGTCAAGTCGATGCAGAGTTGGCAGCTGTGTTCTCTCTACTCTTCCAAGCACTGGGCTGTAGTGCCCTCCATCTTCCCCCAGGTACTCACAGGTGGATGATTGGTACTTGGGGTCTAAGATTGACTCTAAGTCACACCAGGCCCCAGTGCCATTCCTTCCAGAGGTTGGCACAAGAACCTCTCTTATTTGTGGAAAGCACCATACTTGGCCCAAACATGGTTTGTGGGCTCTGTCACCCTCACTTTCCTTGAGATGAGGGTAAGAATGACCTAGGGATTATGCAATTATGCACTATTTAATCCACTACTTCCTCCTGCTATGGTTCTAATATTATTAAAGAATAGTTATAAATAATTATGGGAGTAGATTAGACAGGACAGCACAGTGTATTGTTTTAACTGTTGAATTAGGACAGACAATATTCCAAGTTCTCTAAAACTACAAAAAACAATAGCCTTGTTAAATTAGCAGACTATCTTTTTCTCTGTTAATTTCATCACACAAACACATTGTATCTCTTCAGAAATATTCAAGTGGTCGAAATAGATATATGACCTTATTTAGTTTTTTTTGACAGCTTCAATCCCTTTACTGTTATAATAAAATATTAATATTCTTCAAAATTCTTTTCTTCAATTGTTGAATTGTTTTCTTGATATTGTTTATTAATATACTCATAAATAGATTAAATATACTTTTTTGAACATCCATAACACCAGAAAAAACTCATAACGTAATATACGTTACATAATGTTCATACCATGAAAAACTGTTTTATTGTAGGAATAAGGAATACCCATTTTGGAAGTGTCTCCTCTCTTTATTAGAGTTCAAAAAGACCTAACCTTGTCCAAAGGTGAGGGTCTTTGACAGGCAGACATTGAGTGATGGCTATAGCACTCTTCGTTCTATTTGTGCTATCACTTTACACTTCCACATAAGGTCAGAGAACAAGCCTAATGCTTGACTTCAACAAGCAAACAGCCTGAGAGCCACCAGATACAGGAAAGAGCCCCATCTCCTGTTTCAGAAGGTCAACCCCATGACAAACTTATGTAGCACCTTTCTGCATGACGACACTAGAATTTAGAGAAAACACTGACAGCTCTGGTTTCACTAGTACTAAAACACATCCAAATCTCAATTATTATCTGATTTTCTTTGTTATGTTTGTATTATTTTGTTTTAGTGGTATTACATTTATTATCTTTGTACAGAGCACTGGGCAACTATATTTATAATAAATTATGCTATATAAATAAAATGATAAGAAGAGCTAGCAACATGTTAGCAATCACACAGAAACCATCCAAAAAGGCATAGCAATGCCAAGGCAACCAGTTATCACTTTGCTGAACACAGCATCACTTTTTGTACTATAGCACTTTTTAAACAATAATAACTTTGGGCTCCTAACAGGCAGAATTTCTCAATATCTGAAGAAATCAAGAAAATTAATAAAACAAATTTAATATTTCATTTAAATATTGAGTTTCATCAGTCTCCTCCAAATATCATGGACCTAATAAACCTACATTATGAAATAATGACATGCATTATTACATCTGACATATCATGTTTAGTTAAGTTACAGTTTATGTTTAAGTTTTTAAGCTATCCTAATAGCCACATAAATGCATTTGAAGGCAAATCTCTTTGGAATTCAATCTCTGTTTCTGTCTTTATGTAACTCCAAATCCTCATAGTCAACACATATGTGATAAGTTTAAATAAACAGACATATAATTCTTTCCATACTGCAATACAACTATTAATTAAGAAGAAACACAATTGAGAAAACCACAGACTACAATAGACGAAAAAGAGAGTTTGGCAAATGAAGGGAAGAAAAGCAAATGTTCATAGTACATAGCCACTGTTGCATTGCTCACATGGCAACACAATTTAAGGATGCTCTACTCACCGTCCAGGTGGCTGATTTTGCAGTGCTAGACTGCTGGAAGGTGACCTCAAAATTGTGAGGTCCTGGGTAGTCAGTGTTGGAAGGGATGGCAGGCGCTGGAGACATGGCCTCGAATGTTGAGTTTGGCTGGGAATAGGGCGATGGCGTTGGCACTTTGGAGGTATTCCCTGAGCTGTACGGGCTGATAGAATCTGCTCTGTTCCCCAAACTTTGTTCCATACTGCTGCTCAGCAGGCTGTACTGAGACTGAATGGAGTGAGTAAGAAAAGAAAGGTAAGAAAGGTAAAGCAGTGGGAGGGAAACAGGTGAAAAAGGGAGGCAGAGTTGACATTAAAGGAAAGAGGGAGGAGATAAGACACAAGGTAAGTTTGCAACTATCCACATGCCTTCTAAAATTCAGTCATGCTGTGCTGGTATATATACGGGTGGGAACCATGCCTCAGCTGCAGGGTAGGTTGTAAAACACAGCTGTATTCTGTTTAATGTCTTATTGCCTGTTATTCTCTTCTCTACCTTACAAACTTTTTTTCAAAATTTACCTCAAAATGTACATAAAAAAGAATAGTTCACCCAAAATAAAAGTTTTTTTTATCATTTACTCTACATTACATTACATATCTGTATTACTTGTTACTTATTCAATACATATACTTATGCGATACTTATTACTTACTCAAGGGCACTTCAGTTGCTACCTGCCGTCACTGGAATCGAAAATCGAACCAGCAACCTATTTATTACAAGCCTGACTCACTCACCAGTAGACCACAACTGTTGACCAAACTTAAAGAATCACAACTTCAGCCGTCAAAAAAATACAAAGATGCAGGAGTGAGTAAACATGGCCAAAAATCATGTCCCACAGCCTGCCCAACCTCTGACTCCAGTTGTGAACCTTTGTGAACATAACAACTGGGAACTGGTGCAATCCAGACACAAAATGCTGCCGTCTATGTTATGTGATATATCATTAAAAGTACTAAAGCTAAGAGAAGATGAAATCTTATTGTTCTTGGTGTAAATGGGCCTTACATTATCTTAAAGTGAGTCATGCAAAACTTGCTGCATCAGTGCTAGGGTGTAATAGTGATGCTTGTCTTAGCATGTAGGCCTTTTTCACCTGAAATGTTTAAATCTCCTCAAACAGGGGGCTTTTCATACAGGATATATGTGATCTTCTAAAATTGACAAGTCAGTGACAAATGAAAACAGAACAGATGTGTTTGTATGTGTGTGTGTTCATTACAAGTACTCCTCAGGTATAGTAATAGCAGTACATTTTGTGACTCTGCATTATTATGTCCTCATAAGGAAACAAGCTTATAAATCATTCACAATGATAATTATTTTTGATGATCTATAATAGCAGAATGAATGTTAGGTTTACGTTTATATGAATTTATTTTTTCTTTTGCACTGGTTGTGCAAAACTACTACTTTTCTAATGTGCACAACATACGCCACAATGTAGAAATTAATTATGCTTTTAAATAAAGTTAATATGTAAACAAATGTTTATGACTGAAAGTTTTGGAATCTAAGTTAAAGCATTAAAGATCAAACGAAACTTTCTGCAAAATATAAAGTGTAATATATAATAGGAATAGCAAACAAGCATCAATTATCCAACGTTTCAAACGATCTAAAATCAGATTTCTGTAAGTGGCGTTTTTGTTCAACGTTCAGTTCATAACAGTATAAATTTACGGGTCCCCAGGAAAGTGTCTATTTGTATAAGTTAATATGTATACACAGCACCCTCTGCTGTAAACGAAAAGTACTGCTAGTATGATTTTTTTTAATAGTTTTTACGTCCTAAAAACAACCTTATTCTCAATTAAAGTTGTGTTTTATTTTTCTTGCTGTATCATCCGAATCAGAATTCTTAATAATATTCTTATCTTTTTGGGGTGAAATGGATATGTTTTTGTAAAATTTACCCAGATCCACCCCCATGTATTTATCTATCTGGTTTTGGCATGTGTGCCCCAGATGGGACATACTAGCAGGTGTCACAATCCTGGCTTGGCTTTTTCTCTAATTAAGTCATTATCACTACTGCCCACTACACACTCCCCTCATACACTCTGGCTTTACTGCAGAGCCTGAGGGGAAAGAAAACAACACAAGAGAGGGAAACCAAGAAATGTGGAGGGAATCCTGATGGATGAGGAGGGAAATCCAACCAACTGAATCTAGTTCAATAGTGCTGTTGATCAGTATCTACACTTGCAAGTATTAAAGCTAGTTTACGTGCAAATTGTCTTACCATCACATTTTCATTCATATCTCTCATGTGGTAAATGTCCATGCAGACTTCAGTGCGGTTGCTGGACAGGCTGGTAGCCACCCTGTTCCCTGAGTGTCCTGCCTGAGGAAGCTCAAAATATGTGCTGTCCGGCTCACTATATCAGGAAAATAAAATCAGAGTTTAGATCAGAGATCAAGATTACCAGGATATATTCTTTGTAATAGCTCCTTATTAAGTTCACAAAACATAAAATGTATATCTAAATAGTCTATCTAAAAAGAATGAAAAATGCAGATAAATGCAAACTCACAGAGTACTCCACAAGTGCTCAAAGGTTGTGGATCCATCTGCAGCTGATGACTGGGACATCTTGAACATTAAATAACGGATCACACTGAGGACGACAAGCCAAACAAATGTACTTAAAAAATTCTGTTACATTTTTTGTTGTGTATAGTGTGACAGACGCCCCATCCAACCTTTTGGCATCCTGTTCCCTTTAAATACTGATTTGAAATTTATTTGTATTTAGGATTATTAAATATTTTATTATTAAAATATTTGAAAACATCAAAACATGTGATGTTTCTATGTGATGTTTGATTGTTGATGTTACAATGATCATTATATTTTAATGGATGTTGCAGAAGTTTAAGTACATATATTTGTGTAACAAATCATTCAACATGATTGTACAATATAGTGGCTTTGTCAAGCCCTGTAAATATTAATCGTTTAAACTGTATGAACTGCATGGTTGTGTAAAAATGAAACACACAGATTTTGATTTATTAAGTAATTTCCAAATTCAGAATAAAATGGCAGGTTTGGACTTATTGCCCCACCCCCACCCCACCGTGAAAGGCAATAAATACGCTATAAATAATAATACAGTTGCCTAGATTTAAAACAAAACAGAGATGTATTTCTTAAGTTAAGGGTTAAAAGGTGCATTAAGTAATAACGCAAAGTAGTGTGCATTGCCTGAGTCGCGTCTGTTCCCACGGTAACGCCGAATGCCAAATACTGCATTGTAAGATTAAACACCACCTGAAGGTTTACTCGGATAAACCAATGCATATAAAAATACATATGTGTGTATTATTGTGTGTGTGTGTTTCCTCTGAAATGTGATTTTCTTTAGAACGTCAATTTTAAGTGAATCGATGTTCTCATTATCTGACCTGGTTAAAATTCCATATTATAAAAACAAAAGGTTGCACAAAGCCAAACTAATTGGTGTACATTTTCACTGCACTTTTGCAGTAGCTACCATAGCTGCCACCTCGAGATAAGTTAAAGGTCTTGCAGCAATTACACAAAAACATTGGGGATTCAGACAAAGAATACAATAAAAATATATTAATATATCAATTGAATAAATATATACATTTTGTAACTAATAACGAAGTTGCTTACCGATGCTCAAATTCAACAGCCCAAAAAATGATCAACCATGGCCATCAGCCTACCCAAGTTATTCACCTATTAATGCGTCATGGAAACGAGCTGTATTTGACAACCGAGTGTTGATGTATAACATGCTATTCCAAAGTAGGTCAAAAACTAAGAAAAATCGGAAAAGACCATGTCCATACAGACAGCATAGCCTTTAAGCGCCCTTAACTACTGTTAACGTAATAGAGACACCCTTCGCGACAAATTACACAAAACCCGTCACACATATATCCTGTCTTCATTTAACTTCCTGCACTTCTGTAGTGTTATAGACTGCAAATCCATATTAGCTATATAATGTTATTAATGTTTGAAAGTTTCTTCTTTGTTTCTTAAGTTATGTTTTATACTAAAAGTAAACTTATCTTAAGTTTGTTAATAATAATAATAACAATAATAACGATATAATTATTATAGCAATAGTAACAATACAATATATAAATATATTAATATATACCTAAAATGCATGAAAATCATTATCTAAACAGGACATATAGCAAATGATAGTAAATGATAATCATATAAATACATTTTTAACAAAAGATCAACATAATAAATTAATTATCCAGATCTGGTTCTGGTGGTAATTATGTGTCTAACTAAAAGTATAAAAGCTATCTACAGAAATACATTCATACAAGAAGTTCTTGTTATCTAGTATAAGGCTTAGTCTGCAGTATTCGACAGACAGTTATCATAGTGATCTCTGACCACTGTTGTCACCTTTCGGGGTGCTCATCGATTTTCTATCGTAGGTGAAAAGCTGCAGAATTATTCAGCAAATATTATAAGAGTTGGTTGTTTCATCGTAAATACGATAAAACAAATCGTTTTGCTATTTCTACATTATATACATTAATAAATATTAAATACCCACCAAGTTCGCCACGTTACTTACTAAAATAAGCTACTGGGATGAAAAACATAAAAAGCGCTTACAACTGACATCCAGAGGGGGTTTAAAACAATATTACATTGAACTGTCAAGTGTCAAAGTGTTCGAACCAAAAGTATTTATAGTATATTTACTTACCAAACAAAGTTTTTTCCTGGCTTGAAATAACAATGTCATCTGGACAATAAGAATACGCACATTGAATTCCTTGTAGAAAACTAGCAAGATAAAAGAAAGACGCACAGGCGGATTCAGCAGCTTTAGGGTAAACAGGCTCTCTGGGTGAGTGCACTGCACTTGTCTGTGGAGGGTTGGGTTGGGGGAATAGAGGGTGGTACGCAGGAGGCGTTCGCCGCCGTTTGGGCACGTACGAGGCGGGAAACACTAATCCCTTATGAAGTGGCCGCTAAAATATGATTAAAGCCTTATATTTACAAGATCGCATTAAAAATCGTGTTTGACGCGCGACAATCTTACAAATCGTCCAAAATACCTAATCTATTAATCAATCAAAGACAAACATCCTAGTACCAGACAACATCCTAGACAACCAATTAAATAACCTGCTTACGGCATGTGAAGGATCTGGAGGATCTGGATTTGCATTGCATTTTCAAAAGCAAAATACAGTCACTACTGCATCAAAGCCATAGTATACACAGAAGTCTAAAATTACTCAATCTTCTTAACTTGGTACACTTTATTGTTTGATGTAGTATGTACATGGAACAGCGAATAAAACACAATTTCCCACAACCCCTCTGTGACCGCTACAATAAACCACGGTGCTGATTGGATGGTTTCCCCACACATTCCACACACGCTACATTATCTCCCACGTCACATCCGAAACTAAAGTGAGACAGTTGGGTCTCTTGAATAGCTTTGTTTTATGTGGTACGGGGTGTTTATAACAGTCTATAACCTCATCTGATTAACTCCTACTCCAGCATTTAAAGGTAAATTGTTCATTTACATATAGTGAGCTTTCTGATAATTTAGATATTAGTTTAGTAACCAGCGTGCTAACTTTAGTGATCACACTGGTACGAAGCCGTTAGCGTCCTAAAGACAGATTTTAAATTAACTGGTTTCTGCGATCTTACATTTGGAAGGGTCATAGCATTCACACCGCCGAAAACTCTGGGTCTGCAGTCCTATAAACCTTAATAACGTACATTAATGTCTCAATTTGTAAAGGGTTTTCTACCTGGGTGAAGCTGTACTTACGCCAGGTACGGTTGCCAACCGTGATTGTCCTCAGTTTCTCATTGGCCTGCCCTTGCATTAGCACTGTACGCTTTGGTTATTAGCGACGAAACCTTTTGCTAATATACTACTACCTAATATAATTATCATTTATGCCGCGATTTTCACTTGGTTGTGCAGCACGTCATAAGAGTGTTACGAAGACAAAATATTTGAGCAATTTCTGTTCATTAACTCAGGCCTGTTGTAAAAATAAAAACACTGGAATTAATTAAAACTATGTACTATTGAAGTATTATAAGAATTTGTTTGTTGTCATCAAAACTGTATAAATTCATGGAAAATGAATAATGTTTTGCGTAATATTAAAAAATTATAAATTTCATTATGATGACAATAAGGGGATGATCTGAAGTGATTTCCGGTACATTTCAGTTATCTTGCTTTTCTGTCTGCATTTTAAAGTATGCAACAACCCACAGGAGCTAAGTAGTGCGTTTCATACATCTGTTTTTGTTCCTGTTTGTAAATTATTATATTTGTCCTTTCAGACACAGAGTAATTTGCTCTAGGTTCTGGTAGCATGAATTTCTCAGAGGTGCTAAAACAGTCCAACCAACTGTGCAAAGTTTCCCCAGATGGAAAATATTTGGTAAGATGTTTGTGTTGCAGCCAGCAACATCATTCCATTATACACTAACTAATTGACATGTTTAAAGTAGTTTACTTTAATACTGTGCTTACTATTTTGGTAGTATACTGTACATACAGTATGGGTACTGTGAACTGTATATGAATTTCTTGTAATTCAATCTGGACCTATAGGCCACATGTGTTCAGTTCCGTCTGATGGTGCGGGATATCAACACCCTTCAGATTGTGCACCTGTTCACATGCCTGGACCAGGTGATGCACATGGAATGGTCCTCTGACTCTCTGTTCATTCTTTGTGCCATGTACAAGAGAGGACTTGTGCAGGTATCGTACTTATTTTTATAACAATAGCGGTATATAATTGATACTGATAACACTGTCTGAACACTTGGTCAGATTTAATCTTTTAAAAAAACACTGTATGGATAATCTGTCTTGATGATTAGTCTTGTGTTTATAAGGCCTTAAGTCAAGCATAATAACCAGGCAAGAATTTTAATTTAAGAATTTTTGTCAAAGTTTTCAAATTCACCTACGTTTGTTGCTATTTTTGTAGCAGGAGCTAGTGCTTGAGACTTGAGTGTTTGTAACCACAAAATATGTTTTTTTTTTAGGTATGGTCACTAGAACAGCCGGACTGGCATTGTAAAATAGATGAGGGTTCAATTGGACTCATCTCATCACGCTGGAGTCCCGATGGGCGTCATGTACTTAACACTACTGAGTTCCATGTGAGTATGATTCCCTGTTACTGTTCATAAATAGAGACCTGGGGTGGAAACCTGGTTATTAGGGGTCAGGCTCTAAAGGATGTTGAAATTTTTTGAAATTTGTTAGTATTCTGCTTTCTCAAAGGGAGTCTGTGACAGTTCTTTAAACCATTACAATTTAGTTTCTAAATGTTATCAAAGTAGAGAAGCGTGCTAACAATCTAAAGGAAAGATTTTACAACTAATTAAATGTTGGATTTTAGAAATATGCATTTTTTTATAAGAAACATATTTCTAAAACACACCATTTAATTGGATTTAAAATTGAAATAAAGACATTGAGCTTGTATTTTATTGAAGGTAGTGGCTCAGTCATTTGGATGCTTTTAATTAATTTGAAAAATTGATTTAGTATGGTAAAATCTACAGCGAAGTTTGTAGTAAATGTATTGGGTTAATAAAGAGAATGCTGTATCATGTTATTTAAGAAATGTTTTATTTAGTGCACAGATTAAAGTTTTTGAAAATGTATGAAATTTAAGGAAAGAAATTTAATCTTTCCTTATGACTATTCAGTATGGATACACGGCACAGACTAGATTTATTGTTTACATACTTTTAAACTTTCTTGGCTCTTATTTAAATTTTAATTTTTCATGAGTTAGAACTTATGCATTGAACTTTCTTCATACAGCAACAATTTTTCTCAACTGATTTAGTTTTTCCTCTTCTTTACATGACAAGAAAAATGCATAATCTTCCATATTGTAATAATATGCTGTCAACTGTGTATGTAGGTTTTATCTGTATGCAGCTGGACATTTTTCTGTGTATAGTTCATACAGGTATTCCCTGTTTCTGCTTTATCTACACAGTTAAGAATAACTGTCTGGTCCCTGTGCACAAAATCTGTATCCTACATTAAGTATCCTAAAGCCTGCCAGAAAGGTGAGTGGGAGGAACTAAACTTGCACAGGCATTAAAATCAGTTCAAACAAAACAAAAATCAAACTGAACAAAATCAGTTTTCCTAAATCCTGGGAATAACCTGAGAAAAGCCACACTGACACAGAGAGATCATGAACTCCACAGATCACATTTATGTTCATTCCCTTAACACTGTTGCTGTTGCTCATAACTTGGTGCCAGACATAAATTGCATAAAAACAGATTCTATTTGATGTATAGTTACGTGTTTGTAGCTTTAAATGTGTATGTATGTTGTTTTAGGGATGGACTTTACAGCTGATGGCCGGTATATGGCTCTGGCAGAGCGACGGGAATGTAAAGACTACATCAGTGTGTTTGTGTGTGATGACTGGCATCTTCTCAGAGTGAGAAAAATCTTTTTATCCAAAAAGTATAATTGTGTCTAGGACTGTTGCAGTATACCTAGATAAAATACCAAGGCAAAAAACTAAACTGAAAGAAAAACTATTTTTATTAACAGGTGACTGGATACATGAAATGTAAATTTAAAAGAAAATTTACCTAATCAGCATTTAATTGTTAAATTAGTAATAACTTCAACTTGTCGTTTTGTGTCAAGCATTTTGAGAGTGAAACTCAGGACCTGGCAGGACTAGAGTGGTCTCCAAATGGCTGTGTTCTTGCAGTGTGGGACAACTGTCTGGAGGTGAGGTTCATCTGTTTTTATCATTAAATGAAATGAGATCACCATAACCAAAACCATATAGTCCTTCAACTAATTTTATGATTTTCCTGATTGCATATATCACAAAGTCAGTATATTAATAAATGTTGCAAATACACAAAACAAGAATAATCTCTTCATTATTCTTCATTAGTCTGTTTTTACCCTTTGTCAGCATGCAATGTACTCGCTTTGTGATATGCAATTATAGTTAAATTGGTCTTATGGTTACGCATATGTATGATTGGGTAAAGGCAAGAAAGCCCCAGGTATTGGCAAGTCTGTTGGTGTGTTCTCTGTTCAAGCACACCTTATGCATTTCAATTTAATGCAAATTCAAAATCATTTTTTAACGAACTGCAATTTGTAACTACATGTTTAATTTTCTTTTCTCAGTATAAAATTGTATTGTATTCGTTGGATGGTCGTCTGTTGTCCTCCTACAGTGCTTATGAGTGGTCTCTTGGCATAAAGTCTGTCGCTTGGAGCCCAAACAGCCAGTTACTGGTCATTGGCAGTTATGATGAGAAGGTGTGTGAAATGCAGATGGAAAATATATTTGACGTTTTTGGTGTAAATTAATGTGGAAGAATTACAGTGATGTCTGTAATTTAAAGTTCCATTATATTATACTGAAGAATTGTTTGTATAATTAAAAAAAAACCCTTTTGGCTGTTTTAGGATTAAGAACTCATATTGAGCTGTAATAGATTTTGATGTATTTTCCATTAGGTTCGGATCTTAAACCATATAACCTGGAAGAAGATCACAGAGTTTGACCATCCAGGAACCATCAAAAACTCCAAAGCTGTAAGTGAATAGGGCCACATGTATACTGGGTATAAGAGCATTTTGGTTAAAAACTGTGCCATGCATGTTGGGCTAAGTTTAAGGTTAAATCTTAACAGTATTACCTATGGTGTTTCTAGTAGTTTCTATCTTTTCCCAAAACAATATTGCCCATTTTTAGTTCCTGTGGTCAATATGACCACGAATCCAAGTCAATATCTGGAAACCTCCAACCTCATGTTGTTTTCGTGAACTATTTGTACCATGAGCATTCAATGTTTAAGATGATATGAAGTTAAAAATGTAACTTTTTAAAATGTGCCCTGAGTTCCTCGCACTATAACATCTGTTACTCTGTGTGTGGGCCCTCATCACTGGTGGTGAACCTTAAATCTCTTTAATGTAAACTGGTAGATTATGACAGTAGCACAGATACAGGAAGTCTGTAGCTCAGCAGTTCTGCAAAATGGCAAATATCTATAATGTTTCTAGTCAAATAATTCAGCAATTGTTTTGTTTTAGGTGATATTTAAGGAAGTGGAGAAAAATACAGTTGTGGGCAGTGAAAATCTTTCTATTCATCAGCTGACTGTGGGTAACTCACTTCTAAGTACACAGAGCAAATGTAAGTTAATTATTTTTGCATACAAATTAAATCACACATTCCTGTTAGGAAACTAATAATAACTTCAACAACAAATATGTGACTGTAGTGTAATAGCAGCATGAGAACCCTGTCCATGAGAACTCCACTCATTTCCAAAACAAGAAACTCTCGCTTTTCAGAACATTTTAGTTTTACATTATTTAGTGTAATAGAGCAGTATTTTATTTCAGATGAAATCATACATCTGCCAGCCCAGGTGCCAGTGATGAAGCCCGATGTAGACCGTGCCAACCCTAAAATCGGCATCTCTGCTGTGGCTTTCAGCACTGACAATCGCTACTTGGCTACAAAGAATGGTGTGTCTGTAACATACAGTGATCTCTAATTCTAATTTAACAAAAGCTGTTATAAATAATAATAAATTATTTTGAAGGATTTAGGATTTTCACCTAGCTGTGTGCTTTGTTTCTCTCATCACAATCCTCATGGCTGTTGCTCTATTTGACAAAACCAGCAGCAAAACCAGCATTACAGTTGGCTACACTAGATCAGGTTTTCACAACCATTTGGTTCATTGCTTTCTGTGATATTCAGCTGTTTTTAATACACAGAGCTTTTTCACATTCAGATATCTCAACAACTGTGTGCTTCATAGGTTCACATGTATGTGAGGGTATTATGATAAAGATGCTGACTCTGTCACCTGCCATCAGATAACATGCCTCAGAGCCTGTGGGTGTGGGACATGCAAAGACTCTGTCTACTGGCTGTACTGGAACAGACGGCACCTGTGCGCTGCTTTGCCTGGGACCCACGCAGACCCCGACTGGCCCTCTGTACTGGCAACACCAGAGTTTATCTCTGGTCACCAGCTGGCTGTGTGTCTGTGAATGTACCGGGGGAAGGTATGGGGCCATACTAGATCCTTAATTTACACAGAATTTTTATTTTCACAATTTTTAAATTAATGCCATACAGTCTTAGAGCCTAATTAATTTTTATCAGCTCTGGAACTGTTTTGTTGTATTATCACAATCTTTTCTCTATAAATACTAGAGGTTAATTATTAGTTTGATGGTTGGGTTATGCTAGACAAAAATGTAAAAAGACATGGGAGTTGTCTCTTTTAAATCAGACACACAACTCTCTATAAGTTTTACAATCATCAAAGTTTCAAGAAATAAAGGCTTGAAATTTTTCCCTCTATGCGGAATGGATCTATATAATATATGGGTTTCACTTTCTGAAATTAGTGACAAAAATATTGACTTTTCTATTATTCATTTCTATAATCATTTTAGAGATGTACCTGTGGTTAATCTAATTACTGATACCAAGATTGCAAGTGGTTTATTAGTATAAAGTGATGAAAATAAGAAGTGGATATGCATCAGAAATACCTGTCATTGCTTGCAATGGAGAAGGTAATATAGCCACAGTATCTAACTACTATGTTTCACTACCTGGATTTTTGTTGTAACAGAGAAAAATAAACAGAAACTGCTTGCATAAAAGGCATTTTTGTGGAAAGACCTAACTTGTATTTGTGCATTTCCACACAGGTAGTTTTCAGGTTCAGTCTCTGTTTTGGCACTGCAGCAGCAGCTCGCTCATCCTGTTGTCTAAAGAGCAGCTCTGTCTATGTTACATGGACTCAGAGGATCAGAAATAGACCAAAGCGCTTCATCAGCACTCCCATGAGGTTGATTTTACAATAAGATCAGCTGCTGTTATGTGGGCATTAGAGACTCATGGAAGAGGGTCTCAATGCTAAAACACTAGTGAACACAGTGTGCCTGCAAAAATACCTCCACATATGATCTAATTTTTAAAATACGGGACTTTTTACTGTGCTGTTTCATCTTAATTGATATGAACTTAAATGTTTAAATCAAAATGATGAGTTGTCTATATTATGATTAAAATGTGTCCCTTAGAAGTTATGAAATGTAGGGCATTGGATTACATTGCTTGTAATCCAAAAGCAGTTCTGTATCAGTTTAAGCACCAGCTGGCTGAGTTCAGTTTGATTGCTTTAATGCTAAAGCACCTGTCCAGTGTATGTGATCTGACAGGCATTCACTCAGCTCTGCTTCCAGACATGGGTTTATAGGCAGAGATCACGCTTTATGAAGGAACAAATGTTGCCTTAGAAATGCATTGTATTTATGCTACTTTAGTGGGATTTTGTAAATTTTTGTGTTTGTAAATGACTGTGAATGAATTTGTAAATGTGATTTTTTTTTAATAAAGTCTGTAGTTGTTTGTTCTGTTAAAAAATAAACATGACTATTTATATTTAAAGTTTCTATATTTGTCAGCCTCAGTTTCTTTATTTACAAGTGAATCTTACATAACCAGTCAAGAACATATCCTGGACTGTAAAAATAAATATTTAAAAGGAAGCCATTTTTTAGACTGTATATTCCTTCTTATTTTCTGCAATAATGTATTTAAACATTATTTTCTTAAAACTCATTTATTTGTTGCTGTAATACACTAACACATCAGTGTATAAGCAGTTAAACAAATACCACCCTGATGTATGAATTGCAATTTACAATTACAATTTACATTAGGGTAATGATAATTTGAGGTAAATGGTGTCCAATTTTCTTGAATATAATATTGCAATGCAATATTTTTTTTACTAAATTGTTTAGAATATAACAATTGGTACTGCAAATATCAGTGTGATAATGTAATATCCAAACAACATATTTTCAAGATGCTTTCTAAAATTTAGTTTCAACAGTTTAACCCAGGATCTGAAAAGAGGAATAATTAAAGAAGAGTTAGGAACAGTCTTTTAATACAATTTTGAGCAGATTTGCAAACATGGATGTTTTGCACTTGAAACACACCAGTTACACACTGTAAAACGTGCTTGGGTTAGTGATTTAAAGCTATAGTTCATAAATTTGACACTTACCAAGCATGCACAACTTTATAACACAAAATAACAAAACTTAACACATATAATATACCATAGTTTCTGTAAAACATGGCTGTTTAATGGGTACCACTATTTCTTTATGCATAGCAGAAGCGAAAAGTAAATATGATTGAAGAACACATTTTAAAGTCTCAGAACCCATAAGCAACAGTGGCCAGTCAATCAAATGTCAATCCTGTGATGGACAAAATAAAAAACTAAACGTATTGTAATATCATTACACTGTGTGTGTCCAGACAGGATGATTTTCACTGCTACATTACTGTAATGAGCCAAAACAAAATTATCAATAGAACCAGATTCACACATTTCACAAAAGTAAATGAAAGCGTTTGGATTGGATACTTAATACCAAAATCTCTCTTTCTCAGCTCATCTATATTATAGGATGAAAAAAAATCACAAGGATAATACCAACAATAAGATTTAAGCATCCATTCAGTCTATGAACACCACAATTTAATAGCTAAACTATATTTTGTGAAGTAAACGAAAACACATTTTATATAACAGCCTTAGTAGTTTTTATTAAACTATTCAGAAGGCATGCATTTTTATTTCTGTTTCTCTGTGGCAAGGTTTGTATTGTAATTGTATTTAGTCCCAGTATCACTTACCAGTATACAGTATCACTCATGAAACAATCATTCTCATGTAAACAATACATGGGGCAAAAAATGTATATGTGAACAATCATCCTTACGTAATTTTCCCTCTGAATTGAATTTAGTTTTCGTAACAATAATATTGTGAAAACATTTACAATTTTGTTTTTCACAAATGAGGTGTTATTTTGGGATCCCCAAACTCCTCTGGTTTCTAAAAAAAAAGCCAGCCTGTTCAAAAGACAATAACATAAAAATCCTTTACAAATGTCCTGTCTTTCACTAACCAAACACCCTGCTTAAGGTTACCAAATGGTTGACTTATGATCCAGGAGTTCAGAATGTGTAGTAAACATTTTATCACCACCAGGAATATGACAATTTTGGTGAAATGTTAGTAACAGGATCAGTGAATTTAGACCACACATACATAAATTGTATTACCAAAACCACTGAGCCACATTAGAATCACTTTTTAATATAGGGAGAATGGATAGAAGATTGGCATTGGGTACACTGGAGTACGTTATGTAGATTGCCATTGGGTGCATCCAGGTACATTCTTTTTCACTGAGCACATACCATACACATCCAGTAAGGAAAACAGCTTACATACTGTTACTGTATACCACTCAAAATAGTACTCAGTTGTATGGCGGGAATTTGGCTAGTATGAGAGAAATGGTGAATCAAAGTTAAAACCCAATTTTTCCCCTTGTCATAGAGTAGCCCAATTTGGCTTCATTATTGATAAAAGACATGATGCCTAGGTAAGTTTCAATCAGCAGTGGGCGTTCCAGTATCAGCACGCCATTGGCTCGTCCCGGGATTGGGTATTCCTTATGGGCCTTTTTCACTGCCTGCATGAGCTGAGTCTTGAAGTTTTCAACCTGCAAGATGACAGATACATCACTTGGAGACATGCAATTAAAATTTGAAGCGTGAGGAAATCTTTAAAAGTTGGCAAATTTCTGCTTTATGCTGCAGAATGCAAACCAGAGATTAAAACAGTTTAACAAACTGGTAAATGTCCTAAAACATAAGAAGGTGGATATTGTACAAAATAATGTAATCACAAAAATCACAATCAATCAAACAGAACAGAATTATCATTTTTAATTTTAACTAGATAAATTTGTAACTCATTTCTTGTTCACCCGCTGGGTTAACTCTCTACATGTTTTTAATAGATTATTATATCTAGTGCATTTACTGTTTTTTATTAAAAATGGTCATTTAAGTAGGAAAATCAACCTGGCAGAGGGAAGCCACCTTTTCATCTGCGTGTGCCATTGGATGTTCAGTAAAGGTAATAAAGGGTATGTCAGTGGACCACGGGTTCCAGCGATTTATGAATGAAGCTCTTGGTCTCTTATCCCACTGCACACGGATACCAGTTCCTTCTCTCCTTCACACAAAAACACATATATATAATATTAATATATAATATATGTAATATTAATATATTAATAGTAATAATATATAGTGTATATATATATAGTGTCTTACTTGTTGAGGGATTTTGGAGGGAACTCAAACTCGCCAATTGAGATTGTGTCCACAGCGTTTAAGGTAATTCTTATCACTTGTTGACACTGAAGGTTTATGAAGTCATATTTGCACACCAGCAAAGACCTGCAACATACCAAAGTCTCATTCAGCACCAGCTGCCTTAGTTGCTTATGTATTATAATTGTATTCTCCACACTGACTTTCTTACTTACCTCTCAGTTATAAGTACCAATCTCTCTTTTTCATTGTTCCAGTGATCAATTCTGTGGCAAAATATAAAGCAGTCATAACCTTACATAAACTTACTAAAGTTACTAAACTTACATTATCTGTCTGTTATTAATAAATGAAAACCCTCAATTCTACAAAACTTTGCTTTTAAAAAATCCATCCAACTGCCCAGCACAAATTCCTAAAATAATTTGCATCTCTTACAACTACTGTACAATTCTACAGTGATGAATCAGATGGTGATTTTATGGCCTAACAATACTATAATACTGAATGATCAGTGTTTTTATGTACTGTAGTATTTATGGGCATGTATAGTATTAAAGCAACACATACTCTATGTCGAACACTGAAAAATTAATTTATGCATTCATGACGCATTCAGGAAGGCTGCTTACAGGTGTAATATAAAAACTGTGACTAGTTCAAAATACCAACAGCCAGTTTTTACAAGTTATGGTTCTGTCGACACTGTACTACTAGCTGCCTATCAAGCACTGTATAAACCTTTATAGAATTTTGCCAATGGCCCTGAATGGTTTAGCTTCTCAATACCTAAGCGAGCTTCTCTCTTATTACAGTCACCACATTCACTGTGATCAGAAAATTATGGCCATTTAATAATACCCAGAATATCATAATCAACTGTGGGTGATAGATCTTTTTCATATTTGCCCCCCAAACTCCGAAACAGTGTTTCCAGTATTGTCCAGTAGGCAGATACTGTCAGTTTAAATTTACATTGAAAACGCCCTGCCTTAGTCTAGCCTGTGAATAGTTCTATGAATATTACTTATGGGTATTTTTAGGCTGCATTAATTAGGTAAACCAGAACCAGGGACACCATCCCATAAAAACAGATGCACTTGCCCCACACTTTGTCAAGAATGGGATGACCCTG
The DNA here is from genome assembly GCA_036877545.1 of Yasuhikotakia modesta. NCBI lineage: Eukaryota > Metazoa > Chordata > Actinopteri > Cypriniformes > Botiidae > Yasuhikotakia > Yasuhikotakia modesta. The sequence continues at coordinate 21,314 of JBAJNP010003892.1, forward strand.
AGACAGATTAGTGGGAATGTAATGGATTTCCTTATTAATTTAACTACTTCCTAGCTAAATTCACCTCCTACCTCTACCCTAGCTAAATTCAATTTTTTTGCTCCCTATCGCGTGACCGTAGTGCAATGTTATAGCTCAAATTAATTAAATTATTGCTACAAAATCAGAACTGACATTGTTAAATCAATATATAATTACAAGTATTATCATCAGTATTATTAGCTCTCTGGAAAGTTTTCCAAGAAAGTCAGGAATTGCAGCTTTAGCATGCCAGATAAGAACTGTCCCTTCCAGTTGAGCTCGGTTTCTCCTCCAGTTTTTTTCTCCATCTATGCATCATTAGATTTTTGGTTTCTTGCCACTGTCACCCTGTTGGTTTGCCTATTGGAAGACTGCTGACATTTAATTTAGCTTGGGGTTTTGTAAATTGTTAATTTTGTTTTAGCCAATGTCTATAGATTTCACTATACTTTGTCTTCTATTTTATTGTATTGAGTAATGTTAGGTATTTTATTGCAAATCCCTTATATCCCTGCCCCATAAAATGTTATCATCTTGTAAACTGGAACAGGATATTCTGCTTGATTACACCTATAATCTATCATGTTAATTAACAAAATGTTGCGTAGTCTCAGAAGTACATACTGTTTTAGTAGGCAGTCTGAATATTTTACCCTCTCATAGACCACTGAGAGAGGTACAAGCCTTCACACATAATGACAGGTAACGTTTGTACATTTTTAGTACACTAACTACATCTGGTCTCCCTAATTAGTTTACTCATTTCCATATCATAACAGACAACACAATTTGCAATACTACCACATATTCTGTTTTTGGCATGTGACAGTTTTTCTGTGTTTTCTTTTTAATTATATGTAAAGCTGCTTTGAAGCAATGCAGTGTTGTATATGCAATGTTTAAATGAATAAACAATGTTTTGCTATAATCTTGGGATGTACTAAGAAAGGTCTGCAATGCACTCACTCTGCTAAGAGCCACACACTAAGAACTTCTCCATCCTCTGAAGGCAAGGCAACTGTGCGGATGTCATTAACTGCCTGCTCTATAGTTCCTGGCTGAAAAAAAACAAATATTAGATGTACGAAAGTAGATTTAACATTCTTGTTTAAGAAGTAAATAATACATTCTGATACAGCAGATATCATGCTGTAATACATACTTAAATCTTTAAATGAAACAAAGACTTAACTCACAGCACAGAAGCTGTGGCTATATTAAGAAAACAATACTGCCACACTTAGAAATATTATAGAAAACGTGCATTGCTTCTGTTTATCAAAATGTGTTCTGTACAACATTGCTTACAGCCCACTTTAATAGTGTCCCACATTGTAACATGCTCAATTTGTCCACTTCCAGTGTGATGCATTACCCTAAGCCAAGACTTGACTGTTTAACATGAAGAGTTAAATTTGAAAAAAATTGAGTTTTTATTTTCAAGACAATATAAATGTAAATCTTCATGCAAAATCTGTTGTTCATCTTTTAAGTCACGAATCTGCATATTCTTAATAAACTACAGTTCCTGTATACTGTTATATGTCTCTTTATTAAAAAATTATTTTATTAGCTATTTTAAGAGTATTTTAATGTGACTTAAAGCCCTGAGAGCTCCTAGTGTCCCAGGTTTAAAATACATCCACCTTCTATTCCAAACATAAACAAATCAGCTCTCGATAAGTCACGACTCTGACTGACAAAATCTGAAGGTTACATATTAAAGGCTTACTTACCCTAAAGACGAAATAATCTTTGACTTTAGCTCGCATGGTTGGGTTGTGGACGTGAAAAGGAGTGAGTGTTTGTAGCGGCGTGCAGCAGGCCACTGAAGCTCCTGCTCGGACCGTCACCTCCAGCTCATCATCGCAGTCCGCCGGGTGTAAAACAGCCGCACCCGGGCTCTCAGGATCCACGGTGTCATTAAGCTGCAGCATCTCACGCAAATGTTGACGCAAAGCTGCAGATATGTGAAGCAAGACCGCTTAGCTCTGCTCAAATGTTGTGTTGTACAGGGAGGGAACGCCCACCTGCTATGACGGGCCGAAAAATAAGAGTCAAACTAAGAGTAAAAAGCCAACATATTATTATTCAAATTTTTATTTAAAATTATTATTATTATTAATAATATTAATTATTAATGTTTTTTAAAAGCAAATGTTTATGGCTCGTAATTGCCATACAATTTTGTAATTGTAATTTTCTGGTCATAATTGCAATTAAGACATCTGTATGTGGTTATGACTAGCCATAATATGCTTTGAAGATATCTACAATGTTAATTTGTCTAGTCGTAATATACATTAGAGATATCTATAATGCTTCTAAGACTAGTCATATTCTTCCATTGGAAAATATTTTCAGATATCTACAAATAAGTGTCTAGTAGAAATAAAGATATCTACAGATTTCTCATTAGAGATATCTCAAATTATAAGTATAGTAGTGATAATTAAATTAGAGATGTCTCTAATTGAGCTGTCATTAATCCAAATTATAATTCAAGATATCTCTAACTGGTTTTGACTAGTCATCCTAAAATTGGAAATATCTTTAATATTTTTTTAAAGATATAAAAAAATACATTTGTAGATATCTTAAAGTGATTTATTACTAGTTGAATTACAGTTGTAGATACCTTGAATTGGAGTTTTGACTAGGCTAAACGTTATTAGAGATATCTTGAACTGAAATTCTTCCTAGTCAAAACTCATTTAAAGATATCTCAATCAGATTTTTGACTAGTAGGATCTTTCTATGAAGATATCTGTATTCAACTTTGCGACTAGAAAGAAATTCATTGTGGATATCTTTAAACTAACTAGTCTAATGTAATCTAACTAATAAAAATTCTTTACTAGATTTATCTGAATTGTGTACTCAAACCACCCCTTTGCTAAGTCCGCCTTTATAACCATATGGTCTTAAAGGAGTGTGCCAAAAAAGTCCCAGAATGGCCTGACCTGGTTTTCAGGTAATCAAGTTACTGTAAAAATAACTGTGTATGTTATTAACTGCATTTTTTGGCTAGCATACTAAACTAGTTAGCGATTAATTAGGAAGGTGGGGAGGAACTGAAATAGTTTCACATCACGCAACAGCAGAATCGATTAGGAGCAAGTACAATTCAGATGCCTTAAAATATAACTGTGACTAGTCGAAACAGAATCAGAGATATCTGTAATTAACTTGACGTGTATGTGACGTCATGTGATACATGATGTTTCTTTTAAAGAATGTTTCTTTCAAACACCATTGCAGATAACAGCTTGCCATAGTACTGTATCCTAGTGTGGCAATGCTGAGATGGAAAAAGGGGGGAAAATGAGTACCGAAGCACACCCCGTACCGAAATGGGGAAATAACCCAAATAAAGGACACAGATCCATTTGGCCAAATAAATTCAGGGAGAAACGTGTGAACCGGGTACAAAATACTTTATTCAGGTTTCTATGATAAATAATTAAAACACTATGCAGCAACAATGCTGGAGGGGGGGGTCAGTCACCATCCAGAATAAGACGCCAAAATGTAGCAGCTCTGTGTACAAACAAAACAAATAACCGGCACAGGCTTTCCAGCAGCAAAGGCAGGCTAGCTGACGTGAAGATCCTCACTGCACACAGGTGTTTTCCACGTGCACACACAGTGAAATGTGAATCCAAACAGCACTGCACTCCACACAGCTAAACCACCACCAGCACTCGAAAACAGCTAGCCTCCCAGCCCCAGGACCTGCCAGTGCCTAGAACACACACAAAACAAACAATCATTAAATACAGTAGTCACCTGGAAAACACAGTTCCATTGAACCACAAAAAGAAAGCAAAACATCACAATGCTAAATCAAAAATAAATAAATAAATCAAACCAATTGAAAAGACAAAATTATATTTAAACAAACAAAGAAATGTGATCTGACGATCCGAATGACTAAACAGCAGCACCTCACGTTGTAATTTTCAGAGTCACATATGAACTCGTCGCAGCACAGGTTCACGGAGAAGAACCGAACGTACGATGCGTCAGGCCTTCATAGATGGTAGGACAACTCAAAACAGCAGATTCATCCAGCCRTCAATAACACAATAGGCACAGACGACATACAACAACAAAGATGACATCTGAGAGACAGTTTTTAGCATCTGAAAATACAGTTTTCTGATTTAAAAGAAAAACAAAGTTCTATGCGGAGAAAAACAGCAGCGCGGTCCTGCAAACGCAGAGTGAAGAGAATTCCGGCGTCCTCATAACTAACCGGCGCAGCGTCCGAATAAGGAAACACAGAACGGCACACGAATGACTCGTGCAAGGAAAGTTATACTGTTGCCCACAGCTGAAAAACAGTCTCATGCAGGTGAACACATCCCTTTAGAAAAAAAATCTCAGCGGACATGCAAATGGACAGCCGGCAACCCAACACGACAAACAACCGTTAAGCGCACAGTCGCACCGGCGCAGGTGAACTCCGGAAGAAAGGAGCGGTCCCAGCTATGACGTTCCCAGAGTGACATAACGGCAGCCTTAAGTACCCACGAAGACCGATTCTAATAGGCTATGGTGGGTGACAATCATGCAACAATGAGCCAATAAGGACAGACTGTCACCCACCCTGCCACACTAGCAATTGACCTCCATTTAGGAAGGTGTGAGGTATCAGAACATCAGGGACAAGTGGGTGGGCTCTTTTGACTTAGCCTGGCAGATAGTATTTAATTATTACCATGAAAACTGTCCAGCCTATCCTAGCAACCATTTGAAGCACCCTAGCAACCAAAATCATCCAATACAGTTAAAAACCTGGGCGTCATTTTGGGCAGCAATTTATCATCTGAAAGCCATGTTGCATATTTACTAAAACTGCCTTCTTTCACTTAAGGAACATCGCTAAGATAAGTGGCTTCCTTTCTAGGTCTGACGCAGAAAATTTTGTTCATGCTTTTATGACCTCTAGGCCTGATTACTGTAATGCACTCTTAGGTGGCTGTTCAGCCTCCCTTATAAACTAGCTACAGTCTGTTCAAAATGCTGCAGCAAGAGTCCCTACTAGGTCTAAGAAATATGACCATATAAGCCCAATTCTTTCATCCCTCCACTGGTTGCCTGTCTACCGTATTACAAGATTTTACTGGTAACCTATAAAGCTCTGAATGGGATTGCCCCTAAATACATCACAGACCTTCTCTCTGATTACAAACCAGAGAGGCTCTGCGCTCTCAAAACGCTGGTCTGCTGGTTGTGCCTAGAGTTAATAAGTCAACTAAAGGTGGCAGAGCTTTCTCTCACTTGGCTCCTAAACTCTGGAACGATCTCCCAGATACTATTTGGGGCTCAGACACGCTCTTGCAGTTTAAATCTAGACTAAAAACACACACTTCTTTAGTCGTACATTTTCATAGTTCAACTAACAATTTTTATCTATTGACAAGCTGATTTATGTGTACAATGCCATGAACAGAATTATTCTCTGTTTTGAGGGCTTCCTCCTGGAGGAGGCACTACAATTTTAAATTTACAATCGTGACCCTGTTTAAAACTAAAGATTAAAAGTTAATTACATTGACTCCTGTCTGTGTTTTGCTTATGTTGTAATTTGGATAAAAGTATGGAGTGATTTTCCGGCATTTGCAATTGCTTTTTCCAAATGTGGACGCAAAAATTGTGCCATAATCCAAATGCAAGTATTTCATTATCGTTTCGTTTTCACATGCGCACAGTGACTGCCAAATTTCAAATGTAAATGCAAAGTCTACTTGCGTCTGTATTTGCTATGACTTACGAGTAACGACCCTGTTATATTTAAATAGCAATCTCAATTTCCAGCCTTTTCACTTTCTCTGCGTCACGTATGTAATCTGTCAAAACTCAAAAGCAATCGCAAATCCTTTTGCATTTGAATTTTTAAGGCGCTACACCGAAACCTAATAAATAAAAGCGTCTGCTAAATGCCTAAATATAGTTGCCGCTAGCAGGAGCCTTCTCGGAGCCTTCCCCGGAATATTAAGAACTACATTTCCCAAGATCACGTACCTGGGCCATGCCCACTCCAGGTGGCAGCCATTTCACAGGCACCAACCATTTATATACTCACCGGTTCCCATGGACAATCGGAAGTCTTGTTTTACTTACTTAGTCTTGTTTGTTAATAAAGACGTTGTATATGGATCCATCGTCTACTGAGCATTCGTTACAGTAATGCTATGTAATAGAAATGTAACCCAGAAAGTAAGCCTGAAAGTAGACCTGCCTTTGATTTTATTTGTCTTACCATATGATTCTGATGACCAAACTTTCATTGTGACATTGTAATGGTTGCAACAGGAAAAGTCCTGGATTTTTTGCCACAGCGTAACTTTGAGGTTGTTATTTAACAAATTTTACACTGTAGTAGTCGTCTGGTCATTTTTCTATGTCATTTTTTTTTGTTCTCCTTAATTTTTATCCTATTGTTAGCGAACATTACATAAGATTAAAGATACTAAAGAATTACAGAGAAATAAATATTAACCAAAACACTTTAACTAAAAGGTAAATAATGTTAATTAATCTGAAGTTGTTGGTCTGTTGTCATACAACTAACTGGAGTCTGAGAAGTTTCTGTCCCCAGTTGCCACAGTTATTTAACAATCAAAATAATGTAATAAGAATTACAAAACATACATAGACTTTATGTGTCTATTTTGCCCACATTTTAATAAGTCATTTGTTTGTAGAGAAGAATTAAGCTTTAAAATCAAAATTTAAAATCACATTTAGGTGAATCTGAGGCTCCTAACATGCTTAAAATGACAATTATTAATTCATCAAATGAAATTTTGCACAAACATCGCACTGTCGGCCATAGGTTTGGAATTAGGTTTAGAAGCTGCAGATTTCTCCTCCACAGCTGCTGTTGCTGCAACAGTGAAAGCAGTGGAGTCCTTGTTCATCTTCATACACGCATCATCAGACTGCAGCCTGCCAATTTTAATTCTACAAAAGATGCCATGACCAACATTTTAGCTAATGTTACCATGTTTCTTGCAAGCAATAAACAAGGGACAGTTGTTACAATTATCTAGGAAACCTAGCTTCCCTGCCTGCCAGGGAAGACAAACACAGTAACAGTAGGAAACATGTTGCTGTTGGCAGGGGGAATGACAAAATGGCACTGAGCAGCAGTTTTGTATGAAAAGGTTATGTGAATAAGATTTCATTTAGAAGAGACTGTAAAGGTTTTACTGAGTACATTTTAAACAGGACATAATTATCCAGACTGCAATTATCGATTGTTGTTTAAAATGTTTCTCTCTGTACCATGCACTTTATAGACACCTTTGAATATTTTTTAGGGTATGCAAATGATCAACTTGATTTTTCTGCACTTTTCCACAGCATCCAGCAGAGTCTTTTGTAGGACTTCGGTTTTGGCCATAAACAGCAGATGACATCTGTGAGAGCATCAGCCACTCCCAATACTTGAATTGCTTGCAGTTAAAACTTAAATCATTTTTTAAAAAGCAGGTGTTGAGAAACAATCAATTCAAAAGTTTGAAGATGATTAGGACATTAGCCATGTATCAATTTTATTTTCCATTATGACTTTTAATATTGTGCTTGCTAATAAGATGCAAGAATAAATTCATACAAAACTTTTCTTTGAACACTTAATATTTTGTATATTTTACAATGAATTTAAAACTTAATCAATTGTTAACACCTCAATTGTTAAAGATCCTTTATCCATTACCTTTATCCTAACATTATCCTTTAACAACCTTAGCAAGACAAACAACTAAACTGTAATCACAAGTGTTTAATACACACAGGAAAAAGGAAAAGCACACATTTATATATTTTTTTAGGTTAAAATAAGTCCTGAGTTGAGATCCAGAGATATTACCATATTTAATGTGTCAGCACACACTGGATTAGGTTTCAAGCTGTGACATCATCCTGTAGAAATAATAAAGTGTAAAAATGCATATTTAGTATGGAAAATACATTTGTTATTTCAAAGATAGCAGTTGTCTTCATTGTGCATTATTGGCAGACTCTATGTTAAGATAATAACTCCACAATACTTGCAGTTAAGTTAACTTAACCAATATTAAATCTTTAAAATTAAAATTCCATTCAAAGAGTTTGCATGGGTAACAAAACACATTTAGGTTTTTGAATTAAACATTTCTACTAAGGATTTATATTGTAGACATTTAGCATCCACTTATACTAAATATATAATATTTATATAATTTATATAATATATAAATACTGACAACCACCCCTAAGTCAAATAGACTGAGAATGAGTACTCCCACTGTGTAAAAACAAAACTTTCCTCCTTTGAGTTGCCTTTTCCAACCTTTGACAAGCCAGTAATTGTTTAGGCCAATTGTGTAATAGTCCGGTGGTGCTAATAAACTATTAAAATACACTAATAACCATTAAAGGGAGGGTAGGCGACCTTTCTTAAGAATATTTTTTGTCATGCTACTCAAAGGTCTCTTTATATCTTGAATTATCACATAGTGTTTAAAATATATTTATATAAATATATATCTTCTGTGAAAGGCACAGGAGTTGTTAAAATAGTTGTTAACTGCCTGTCAAGCTATGTATTTGCATACTGTTGCAAACCTTGTGTTTGCAAACATGTGTTCTGGAGGAGGAGTGTCTCAAAAGGAATCACGGACCTTATGCTTTCAAAGCTAACTTGCTTCTATTTAAAATGCCTATCCTACATTTAAGGGAAAATGTTATTTTATACATCTATATAAATTATATATGAAATATACCTATATTTAAGCACCAAGATATATTTTTCAATATTGATTGCATATATATTTCTTGTTGGTAATATTTTGGTATATACATCTGTATGTATCTTTATGTAAAAATGTTTGTAATACATTTACAATTGTGCTGTCCACAATTTTTATACATTATATACATATTATACAAACTTGGCACAACTAATGGTTTGACGCAACTAAATGATTTAACCAAACTAGTTAATGACGTGATGACAAAGTGAACAACAGTATGCAATACTGCAAAAAATATGCTTGCACATTAACAACCGAATAAACTGAACTGTTCATTGTTCGTGTAGCTCAACTGATAGAGAATTGTGTTAGCAGCACAAACATTGTTCGATCCCAGGGAATGCAAGTACTAATAAAATGTATATCTTAAATTCACTGTGAGTTGCTTTGGAAAAAACTGCCAATAATAAATGTAATAAAATAATAAAATAAACTTAATAAATGTAAATGTTCATAATTGTTAGCATTGTTAACAAATGCAGTATGTTAGGGATGTGTGAAATCAGTGCAACACTGTATTTGAAATGATGATATGTTACACAACTGTATTTGCCTTAAACCTTCTTAACATGAATGCTGTTTTTGTGTTATTTGCTTAATAAGCAGTAGTTTCTTTTAATTTGTCATTTTGTACTTTAAGCAGGTATTTGGAATGTAGCTCACACAATGTAATTAAACAAACAGTACCATTCTTGCAACTTACTATTACTATATTATATATATATAGTAAAGCATCATTGCCATGAAAGCATGTCACAATGGAAAGCATCTCACAATGGAAAAAACTTGCTAGTAATTACAAATCTCAATTTACCTTGAGCAAATTAATTCTAATTCTTTATTTGACCCTTAGGTGCAAAGATTGGAAAAACAGATTTGACAAGATTGATCCAACTCTATTTTTTTCTTTCTCAATCTACCCACAGAACAACTGCTATCAGGAATTTCACCACAGTTCCACCCATCAGTTTCAGCATTACCTTCTGGGATTGATGATTAAAGACAGTTGCTGTCTTCAATCATCAGTTGTTCAGTGTAGCGTCACCTCACAATGATTTGTGCGTAACATTACTGTTCATTGATTTATTTGCACTTCAAATTTTTACTGAAAAATTGTAAACCGGGTAAAAGGACACTCATTTGGGATACAACAAAGTAAGTTGGGAAATCTTTTTTTAAATACTATTTAGTACAGATAGTATGTGAATTTGGTTGCAGGGAGTGTGCAGTGATATAAACTAATGCATATTTGAGTTTAAATTTTCCAAAGCAGCAACAGCTTCACGTGAACAAGATAATTAAAGTTTAGAATGTACATTTAAATAAAACGTGACACCCTCTTTAATAAGAGGCAGAATGTCAAGCAAAAAGAAGAAAAGCAGAGCCCATTGAAATAACCCCCCATTTAGCTTGGAAGAAGAAAGACTTGAAGGCACCAGTGAAATGTTTAAAAACAAATTTCTAATAAAATAAATTTCCTGACTCAGTTTACTTCAAAAGTAAATGAAAAACAATTTGAGCTGTAAAGTTTCTACATAAAAAGATAGATAAATCTGTTTAAATCCATGGATAAATAACATTTGAAATAATTGTCCTTCAATCGTAATTCACAAAAAGCTCTTCTGCAAAACAGAACAGCATTTTGCAATATAGAATAAATATCTTAATAGTTTATGACAAATCAGTTGGAAATGTCAAAATATTTAAAAAAACCCACAGGTACTTGACTTTACAGCACTGGTGCTTTCAGTTGATCAAGAAGTTTGATTTAAAGCAGCAGAAAAGTCCCAAACTGAAAAATGCAGTAGATTTTAATGAACTACTTCCAGCATACCTTACGCACCAATTACAGCAGATTCAAATTCAGAGTTTGATGAGTCTCCCAACTAATCATCGTGACTTAGTGTCCAGAAGTAAAATGTCTTGTGAAGCAGAATTTGAAGGTTACACAAAATTAAAGCAAGGGAAAAATGAAAGGGGATTCACACACACCACAAATTCCAACCAAAAAAAGGCTTGTGTCTTGCTCTGGCCATCTATACCTTACTTCTGAAGAGCGGCTTGGCTCCTGGCCCACAATACTCATTGTAGATGAGTTTGAAAAGGAAGAGGTGGAAAAGTGTAATGAGGGATGCCACGCTGAACCAAAAAAGGAATGGCAGCCCAGGGTACTGTTTGGCCATGTGGTCCTCATGTGCCAAGATGGCCTTAACATGCATGGTGTGCCTCAGGTCTTGCAGGTGAGTGAGATCAGTGGAGATGTATAATAGGGGCGTTATGGGCTGGGTCACCATCACAGGAAACATGTGACCCCGCAGCTCTGAGGTCAGTTCCACAGGCTCGTTCATGCATCCTGCTTCACAGGCGTACAACTTTACAGGTTTCTCTTGGGGCTTTACAGACACATGCAGGAAAGGTTTTCCTTCAACATCCTGCAATACAGCCAGGTTAATGAGGTCTTTATTGTAATGGATACCTCTCAAAGAGTAGCTGTTGTGAAGAACATCAGGGTCGGCCTGAAACTGGAGATGGTTTTCAGTGAACTGCAGACCTCCAAAACTAAGGACCATGCCCTGCATCATACCATGAGCACCTGCTGCCACAAGCACCTTGCAACCTCTTTTCTGGAAAGTCAGGTTCCAGAGGTTAACAAGCTGCAGGATCTGAGCTACGTTGGTCAGGTGCTCTGGCCACAGGTTCTCCGCGTGCATAGTGGCATGGCCACTGAAGCAGTGGTCAGCATAGTTCAGACTGGACTCCAGTTTTTCATGATCTTCTGCACTGAGACTCCGATCAAGCAAGGGCGCTGTGGAGGTGGAGAGAATATAGTAGAGGGTATTGTTGACTGTGCGACTGGATGGGGTGTGCGTGTCCGTGATCTTTCTGATTTCCACACCTGTAATGCAGCCAACAGTACACCGAAAGAGTGAGCATGTTTCAGATAAAATTTCTGTCACAATTCATGAGGGTCAACAACAGAAACAAAATATAAATGTATAAAAATTGTGTAATCTTATTATGTGGAAAAGGAATGTAATTATACTGAGCAAAAAATGTTCTACAAATAACAGTACATTTTTACATAATTTTATTTTTACATATTTTGTTAAACTGACGTTTCCTACAAAATCCACCCCAGAAGCTCAAATTACAAATCAGTATAATAAACCTGAATTATTGTGTGAATTATTAAAAGTAGCAACTGAGAAAGACACATGGCTAAAAAGCTTTAAAGACAGTATACTATTGACTAAAACATTGAAAACGCATGGAAATGTTTTTATCTTAAAAATCTTTTATCTGAGGACTGAAATATTTACGTTACATTATTATATTATACAATATTAGTATACATATTGATGTTACAATTTATTATAATAAATATTCATTGGTCTGTTAACTTGCCGGATATGAAGAGATCCCTCCATGCTTGTTGGTGCTCTTGTATTAATTCTTCCACACTGGGTCGGAGAACATCCACCATTTCTCTCTTGGCTCCTTCTCTGAGCTTACCAAGGGTCTCATCCAGTTTCCCACCGTCTGTGGGCTCTGAGGTGTAAATCACACTCACCATGTTTTCTGAGTATTCAGATTTAGCAGGGATCTGGATCTTTGCACTTAGTCTCTTTGTTGCCACCAACACAAAGGCTGTTTCCTTCTTTTCCGTGATCACCCTACCTGAGGAAAGCATGAATTCTTTTCCTTCCATCTTCTCCATGGTGCTCCTAAATAAAGGAGACTCCATGGACACATCAAATGAAACCACACGATCTGTAGGATTTGATATGTAAATCCTCTGAAGGTAAACATTGGGCCGGCTGCGATGAGCAACAAACTCCTCTCGCACAATCACACAATCTTGAGATGACTGAGAATTACCTGTTTGTATGCACCGGGACGAAAGCACAGACCCTTTTCTGTACCACAGCATCATGGCCCGTGCCTCTAAGTGTGTTCCTGGCATCTGCAGCCGTGCTATTGGTGAGAAGTCTGTTAGGTGAACCGGTGCAGACCCAGGCTGTTTAGATGAAGCAATCCAAAGTTTGTTTGAGTCCACATCAACCAAAAAATGCCCATTACTAACAACAAACGGTATTGATTCTTTTGTCTGAGGGGTGTAAACCACCCCCTCCCCTTTGTCAACCAGGGACACCCATCTGTGGATATCCGTCTGCAAACACACACCCGCGGCTCCCCCAGACTCCTTCGAGAGGCTTAGAAACTTCAGGATTCCATCTGAGCTCAAGTACCAGTAAAAAATGAGAAACAGTAGAAATCCAACTAAAACACGACGAGCCCAGCTGCTTGAAAGCAAACCAGGAAGGCCCTTTAATCTCTGCTGAAACCACATGACCTGCCGTTTCCTCCAAATGCTCTTTGACGGATTACTCATAAAATACTGCTGACTGTTGACCACTAAAAAGTGCTCCGGTGACTTGCTGGCAACAGTAAATTCTGAATGTAAAAAACCGCTCTGACAGGCATTGTGACATTGACTTATTAACTTAAAAACAAACAAGAGCGACAGGCTGCTGAACTGGTCGAAAATGTTTACATAATTTAATAGAAGATATCCACTTCCTGCCACACGAACTGCTAAACGTATATCTCTGGTTCTTGGTCTTCAATCTTGGGTTTATCGGCCTGGGTTAAGTGCAAACTACAAATCCAACGATGCACTTCCTTATTATTAGTTTTTAATTATTTCTGCTGCAGTTACTGTCATCATACTTGTAACTACACATTTCTGCTCACGCACCTCACGCTGGGAATTCAAAATGTACTTTCTCGCGTTGGAGTAAAGCTCGTGTCGCCTAATCACGTTTGCCCGCTCGGGGTTATTTTGTCCGTGTTAATTTATTTTCAGCGTGTTCTCGTCATCTCGCTCAACCAGCTGACATCTATGATGTTTGAGGAAAAAACAAGCTGCCGTAAAACTACCGGAAGTGTCGTAAAACCTGCCGTAGGTCGGTTTGAACGTTGCTGTGGCTGTCCATAGATATATCTATGGCTGTCATAGATGTATACACTAGATGTCGCATCCACACCCTGATCATGCGTCAATACAGCCGCCATATTGGAACAGGGTTCCCAGGTCAAAGTCCTATTGTCTCGTGTGTGTGTTCACTCCTCATCCACATGGATGGGTTAAATGTAGAGGTCACATTTCGGTTATGGGCAACCGCAACTGACAAACACGTCACTTTCACTTATTATATTATACATTTTATATATAATAATATTGTGGCGACCTGGGGCATGACGGGTAATCGCGAGTGTGGCGTAATTAAAGATGTTTAGTCACGTAAAAGCACCAGCCGCGATTGTTTCCGTCAAGTATGAAATTCTGTGTTATGCGTGATTATTGTTGTTACAGTCTAGGCTTCATGTTGCTTGTTAGATGTGTTAACATCTTATATGTTTAAATAAACAAAGATAAATAAATATCACTGCCATAGACTAAGTTCTAAAACGGGCATGAAAAGTTCTTGGGGACTTTATAGGCTTGTATGGCGGAGGGCCCATGATGACTGACTGATCCGTGAGTGTTTCAGGACAGATGTGGATTAGACTAAACTTCATTTAGAGAGGGAAGCACTTTCGCGCACACAAAACACGCTCTGTCTCGGCGATGCCCCTGTTATCGACGCACTCATCTATCGGTGTAGAGATTTAATCATAGGAGATTATATATAGTATTAATATAATATAGTAATATATAATATAGAGATTATATATATACTGTATATATTTATATAAAAATTATATATATTACCGTTGTGCAAATTGTTCATCTGACGTTAGACACTAACCTTTGGTTCTGTGATGATTAGTAGTTAATGTTATAGACGTATTTGGGCTTGTATTTAATGCTTATGGGACAGTGTTGACGAAGCCTAATAAGAACATTAATAATGAGGGAAGATTTAAAGATTCAGTGCTACGTTTAGTGTTTTCGTTTTGTCATGTTGATTTATTGAAAGAAAAACATTCTATGTAAACCTATATTTATTTTATTCTAATAGCCTATTATACTTTTTTATATGTTGTCAAGTGCGTGAAACTCTGATGGTGTGTGAATGCAGGTTATTAATGCACTTTTCAGTTTGTACATTAAAATAAGCCTGTGAGGATTTTTGTTTTGTTGCTTTATTTTAATGCATCAACCCATTAAATGCTTAGAGCGCTACCCTGTACCAAGATGGCGGCTGTATTGACACATCCGTTCCAATAGAGAACAGTAGCCTAGGCGACATCTAGTGTAGATATGTATGTATGACTGGCAACGTAATGGCGGAAAGCACAACCGTAAAGTTCGATCACGTGTCAGAATATCAGCCAATCATCAGTGGCGGGCTTTCGTAGTTATACGATGGTCATTTACAGTTTACTTTGCACAGTAGTTTCTTGATTAGATTAAAACATCTTGTTTTTGTGTAAAAACATGCTTTACAAAAGTGTGTGCATAAATAAATACATAAAAATAAACAAACAAATATATATAAA
>JBAJNP010003893.1:0-36639 GCA_036877545.1 Yasuhikotakia modesta
TGAAACACACACTAACCTAACACACAACAGCAGTGAAACACACACTAACCTAACACACAGCAGCAGTGAAACACACACTAACCTAACACACAGCAGCAGTGAAACACACACTAACCTAACACACAGCAGCAGTGAAACACACACTAACACACAGCAGCAGTGAAACACACAGCAGTGAAACACACACTAACACACAGCAGCAGTATAACACTGAACACACACTCTGAACACACACCAACATACAAGAAAAGAGAGAACAGAAGAGAAGAGAGGATGAGAAAGAGAGATGATGATAACAAAGAGACAAAGCAAGAAGAGAGGAAGAAAAATGAAGAGAATAAATGAAAAATGAAAAGAGGATAGAGAAAGGAAAAGATGAACACAAGCAACAGTGCAGCTCTCCAAACACAAAACATCACAAACTGAACATCTGAACTGATTTTACTACAGTAAACACACCATGAGCTCACAGACATGATGCAACCACACAAAAACACAAACAACAAGCAGATAAAGAACAACCTGGAGAAAATCATCTTACAGCTGGAGCAGGAATGAAGAAATCATCAGTTTCTGACGCTGAGGCGGGAGGTCGCCCAGAACCACTCAGCAGAACGAGAAATAAGTCCCAGATCTGCTCCGGTTCCTGAGGAGCAACACAGATCCTCACCGCAAAACACCGACAGCTTCTCCTAAAATCTCACTTCAGTGTCAGAGTGTCTCAGTGTGTCAGTCTCAGTTCAGCTCTCTCAGCGCCGCACAACCGCGTGACCATTACGACTTTCTTCACGCTGATGTACAGTGTTTATGGTCACCGGTTCCAGAATAACAACTGACTAAAATATTAGCATATGGTGCAGCACGTAGCAGGAGAAAAAACCTGAAGTGTTAAAGGCAGGCAGATTTTAATGAGCTGATGCAGGGCTGTTATTAGCTCTGTGCGTAGGAGGTGACGTTTATTAAAGAAAAATGAAAATGATGAATATCTTATACGTGTCCTAAACTGCCAGTGTAAACAGGCGGGCTAAAACTTTTTCTAAAAGCTGCTGTGTTTAATTTGGTTTATGAAATACTTTCTCCCATTTCAGCTTAAAGGAACAGGTCACCCAAAGAGGGAAAATCATCATTTACTTTCCTTACATATGACCTTCTAACTTCAGTGGAGCGCAGCAGATGATGTTAACACAGAACGTAACAGCCTCTGTCCCAATACACCGTTTCTGTAAAGAAAGAGAATTATTACACGTGGGTTTAGGTCATTTCAGGGTGAACTACTTCCTGTTAGCCAGGAGTCAGCGTATCTGCATTACCCAACAGCGCTACACTTTAAACTGTTTAACTGGTATGTTAAAAAAACACTTTCTGCACCACAAACTCTACAGCTGCTTGTCCTGCCCCAGCAAACTGTGATTTCATTTAATCTGACTCCATTACCATTCCAATCATATGATGAGGTCAGGACTGAGCTGCAGCACAGGTTTGAGGAGGACAGAGATGTGAAAGGACGTTGGATTAGAGGACGTCTGCAGGCTGTTTACACTATTACAGGGCCGTGAATGAAAACTAACATGACACCACGGCCAGCATATTAATAGACAGTTGGGACAAGGACAAAATTTACAAACAAAGCACTCTGGGTAATGTGCGTAACTGTACTGGGTGCTCATCAGATTTTCAAACAGAACAACGAGCATCAGGGTCTCCAAAGTACCAGCATTCATCTCAGTCTTCAGATGCTCCTCTCTGGATCTGCTCAACCAACGCCTCCCTGTTAGAAAAACAGCTTAACTTCTCCTAAACTGGCTTTCTGGTATTGGCTCGTTTAAACTGGTATCCCATGCAGGCAAAGCTGGTAAACAGCTGGTTAAGCTGGTGAGCCACCTGGACTCCTTGGTTGCCCAGTTGACAAGTGTCCAAACTCTTGTCTATAAAACCAGTAAACAGTCAGACGGCCAAGAGCAGTGCAGGCTAAGATACCAGCGACGACTCGAAAACAAGTCAAAGCTGTTATTTTCCCAGCAGGACACAGAGACTCTGTCTATTCCTGCTGCATTTCTCACTCCATCAGTTTGTCATTAATTAATACTTGCTCAGCCTGCAATAAATCATGTTTTCAGGACTTTAACAGGCATTCAGGCCACTAATTCAGGAATATATTCATAATTACGCTTGTGTTTTTTCCCGATCACGTCTGATGCTGAAACTCTCACTGCATGATCCGCTTTCACAGTCTGATCAGACTTTTATCCTCTTGAAACCACTAAGATTAAAAGAAGGCAGAACAAAGAAAAAACACTTTAAGATAATCACAGGAATAATGAATGTAATTTGCCATCACTTGACAGTCAGTGCTTCAAAATTAAACTTAAAAAATAATCTTCTATTTAAGGGATTTAAAACGCCTGTCCTGATGTTCCAACTCTAGTCCATTTTCTCTTGTGATCTACACTGAAAGGCTGCTTATATGGACTGTGTTTGTCCCAGGAATAACTCTGTACATGCACAAACTTATCCTGGGATATTGGTCCTCATTTGAGAGTTTTTGCACCAAACACCGGTTATGAAAACATCAACAACAGAGCCTGAGTCAGTCGATCACCGTTCCAGCAGAAACGGCTGGATGAGGAATAATTCATACAGCTGAGGGCACAGGAACAGCGGAGGGGGAAACAGCAGGGGTATTCCAAAACATTCTGTACCCTAAATTACTCTGAAACACATAAGAACTGTGGTAAACCTTTTCTTCATCCTGCTGGCTCTGCAGTTTTGCTTCCTTCCTTCCTCAGTGGAGCTCACCGGCATCTTCCTCACTGAGGAAAACCACAAACGACTTTAACACTGCAGGATTTTCCTCCTATTAAAAAACAACAACATTCATTTAAATGATATTCCAGGAGTAACAGTATTTGGACCCATTCTGCAGTTTAGCAGAAAAAAAACACAAATTAGATGTAACTTCTGATTGCATTCATCAAACTTAATGTTTAATCCTGTTAGCAATAAGAACCGTTTTATTATCTTTCTTTGTTTTAAGTTCTTAGTTCTAGTAACTACCCTGATCACTAAAGAGGGGCTTCATGTCATATAAAGAACCATTTTGAGCTGTCTGGTTCCTTGAAGACCCTTTAATATCTGCAGAACATTTCTGTTTCCCAAAATACTCTTTATAAAAAGTAATAAAAAACTTGTTCTTTTAACAATTTTTGGTGAACCAAAAATAGCTGCTATGGCATCGCTGCAAAGAACCTTTTCAGAACCCTTATATTGAGTACACAGAACACCTCCCCCCGTGAGCCCAAGAAACACAGAGATTAAAAAGCCTCTGGATGCAAATAAAACAAACAGCAAAAGATTAAAGGGCAATAGAAACATGATGAAACGCTACAATAATGAATTTAATCATGCAAGACCATCTGAGAATGCAGGACATATCCGGTCTCTCGTGGTCCCGCTCTGCCATGTTGAATTACATCCAAGAGGAACCATGTTTCAGTCCCTATAATCCACCAACTGTTTACAGCAGATCTCTTACATAATCACATAATCACACATAAAACCTGCTTCAACTGTCAGACCACTGACTGACCGCCAACCTACAGGTGTATCATGAACAACACGTAACACAGGTTCTAGATATCAGGTTGTTTCCATTACAGACACAGACGTTCTACCAAAGAACTGATACAGGGCAATAAAGCAATGAGCTGCTCAGTGT
The DNA here is from genome assembly GCA_036877545.1 of Yasuhikotakia modesta. Lineage (NCBI taxonomy): Eukaryota > Metazoa > Chordata > Actinopteri > Cypriniformes > Botiidae > Yasuhikotakia > Yasuhikotakia modesta. The sequence continues at coordinate 3,716 of JBAJNP010003893.1, forward strand.
GTGAGTGGATGCAGGGGTCTTATGCACTACAGACTGACAGATGCGGCTCAAGTATTAATCCTTTATTGCACACGATGATGTCTGTGGACTCAGCAGGTCACGTCCACGAAACGGCACCTGACTGGAGAAATCAGCAGAGAGACCATTTCTGCTCCCTCTGCACAGACATCAGCAAACTGAGAGGACAAGATGTGTCAGTAACTTCCAGAGAACCGAGAACGAAATCAATTAGAAGGAACAATTAGAGGGTTCATCAGCACTGACCAATCAGATGCAAGCCTGACGAATGCATAATGAGCTTGCGGTAAAATTGTAGTCATTGCTACAACACCATAGAATTAAACCTGCAATCTGTAATCTGTCTCTTTGGCACCATCTCTGTTTGAAACATAATATTGTAGATTAGTTTCATTCACTCAAATGAATCAAACTGACAATTTCCAGGAATTCAAACATGACAGCTCAAATTATAAATCATTATTATAAACTTACTATTGGGAATCAGGTTTAATAACAGATTTTTGTTTAATTTTAACCCAAGAAAGTTGCAGATTACAGCTAGCTTTGATACAACTTATCTTAAATACATCAGGAATATATCAGGAATTCTTCAGCAAGCTCTGACTGACCTGTTATGTGTGAAACAGAAGCGTTAACATACTGCCTTTATACAACAGCGAGTGTGAGGTTTCTGCCACGAAATGAAGCGAAGAAAACTCCACACATGGCACAAGTTAATGAGGCACAACAAATTCAGCACTGAAGAAAAAAACTTCCCTTCTCATACCAAATGACAACCTTTAAAAGGCCAAAAACAGCCCTTCCTACAACCTCACGCTGCTCGCCTCAATTATATAAGCAGCACTACCTCTGCGGCGTAAACATCTCAACCGCAACACTTGAAAGAAATTACTATCGTTTTCATAAGCATCATTTCAAAACACCAAAACTGTGATGTTTAATTTTAACACCAAAACATAAAAATAACATTTTAAATTAAAGAACAGCAGAAATAAATCAAGAACAGACTATGCGGCACGTATACAGAGATTTGGAGACCTGGCGCTCTGCTGTATTGGGCTGACACAGGTCCCTGAGAAACAGATTGCGTTGGCTTTCCTGCTGAGCGCTGCATTCTGTCAAATAACCCGACGCTTGGCTGAACTATCCTTGCTTGTCCTTGCTTCTGCCCGTGTTGAGGAGAAGTGACCTGCTGAAGAGCAGAGCGTGAGGTTCTCCGTAGGACAACCATCTCTGGAGACGCGCGGCAGACATCAGTCCGACCTGCTTCCCCCTGACATGTACAGTTTTACTAAAACTACCTCTATTTTCATTCCACTTGTTTGTAGCTCTTTGCCATAAAATCTTCAGGATCACACCATGACCCAGCAGAGCCTGTAACTAGCTGACAGAAACCATCTGCCGCTCAAAACCATTTTTCCATATTGATGACGGTTTCAAACTATTTGTGCAGCTAAAGGAACTATAACCTTCACAAATATTCTACTTTTTATTAGGGTAAAACACTGTGGACAGTTTATTATTGAAGATCTTGTGTTTGCGTTCATGATTCTACCAGCCAATTAAATCACAACGTCATTTTCCTAAAGCTGAAGACTGATTAGTCACATAATGCTGTATTTATGTTTGAACTAGCTTTAAAATGTATGAAACTGTTACATATCTCTTTGTAGAATGGGACATCTCAAACAGAAGTGAGGGACAGTACATGCCCAGGGACATATTCGCCTCTGACTCTATGTTCAGAGATTCAGAGCCACAAAAGAACAATTATACAACATATCAAACGGAGCCGCTCGCCGGCCCACTCTCTATAGCGTGTCGGACCTTTAAAAAAACGCCTCAGAAAAGTTAAATCTAAAAGAGAAATAATGTTTCCAGTCTCACAGCATCTCATTCATACAGAGGAATGAATGAAAGCTCTCTGTGCATTCATACATTTACACCTTTAACCAAAATCACCGCAGAAATGGTGCTCAGACTGACAGTGTCCCTGCCGCTCTTATTCAATCAACCCAAATCTCTGAGATCACAGAACTCTCAGTCCTGTGAAATGATCTCACTGTTAACAGAAACGCTGTCAGAGAATGAGAGCAACAGCATCACAAAAAACGTCTAGTGCATGTAAGTTACATCTTCATTAGTTTGCGTGTTCCCTGGCTATCAAACCCACAACCTTGTTGTGACTAAACATCACACTGTACCAGAACATGAGACCCGTGAAGTCCAGAAGTTTATTGCCCGATTAAATTCCCAGCATTACAGACGAGACATGAGCAATCTGACCTGTCAGATCCCCTTTAAACAAACAGAGACAGACAACAGGGTGAATGAAGGACCATGTAAACATCACAACACGGTAAGATAATTCTACTGCCACGCAAGGTGACGCTGTCTCTCCGCTCTGTCCGTCTGTGCTGTCACACTGTGATGAGTTTCACTGGCTACACTCTGATCAATAGATGATGCACAGTGTGGCACAGATATAACGGAAACTATCGCTCGTTGTGCAGATGGAAAACATGAGCGCGTCACACGTCCTGCAGCTATGATGGAATCAGACCATCAGGGACATGAGGGATCAATCCTACCTACACGCCACACTAGCCAATCAGGAGCCACTGATATGAACGTGTTGAACTTAGTTCTTAGTTCCTCAATATATTTGTTGCTCAATCGCTCAGAATGATTAGATATAAACATGTATACCAATACAAAATGCAATACATTATTCATGCATTAATAGACATTGTCATCTACAATAATTTGGCAACTGTATTATTTTAGTTTTTTGTACTTTTTAAAACAGATGCAAACACAGAAAGCAAAGAAACAAGCCACGCCCCCTCTCTGCCCACCTAATTAGCCTGTTGTATCTACATCTAAATCGCTGCATTCTGCAAGTCGCAGGTGCAGAGCAGGCAGTGACTGCGCAGACAGACCCGCCCTCCACAGTCTGTGCAGCTCCAGTTGTAATTTCATCAGCACCATTAATCACAAACCTGTAGTTATGTTTCATCTAACATCTAATCTCACTGCTGCCTGACCTGATGAAAGCAGCGCACCAGCACACGCCACCCCACCAATGCAGAGGCACTGATTACAAACAACAACAGTCTGATGTGATTTTGCACAGCTGTCAACATAACTGCTGTTAATTTGCACGGCCGATTTGAGGGACAAGTAAATCGCCCTTTAACTTAAAACAGGAACTCCTGCACCGGTTTGCACGCATACTGACGGTCTGGCTGGCTGGTGTGGAGGAGAAACGGCTCACAAAATAAACACCAAACAATAAACAAATAAACAACACAAACTGATCACACACAAACCATGCAACCAAGTAAACACACTGATGCTAAATCCTGAAGCCACAGGAACCTTAAAAAACACAAAACTGATTAGTTTTACTTTTAGATTCTGCCAGGAATCATTCGTTGCATAATGAAACGTCTGCATGTTTTAAAGTCTCTTTTTGCTCATCACTGTCACATCCCTGTGAAGATTAAAATCACCACACAAAGAACGAGAGAGAATCAGAACATCACTGGTCTGGGGGAAACTCAGGCCTCAGGCAATTACTGATTTGAGGGCAAAAATGACCTTTGCAACAAAAAAAGTCACAAAGCACTCGAACAAAACGGAGGGATTTTCTGTGATGTCCTTTCAAAAAACTGGTCAAATAAACTTTTGGGAAAATTTTGGAGTTAAAAAAAGCTTAAGCGTTCACAAACCTGTGTTATTTATCTCACAGCTGATTGGCTGATCATATACAAGTGACAGATCTCTAGTAGCTCAGTTGCATTTAAAAACTGTTACACAGCTAACTTTAAACAGCCGACTATCTAAACATGAGTTAAATGAAATAAACATGCAGGAACGCAGAACACAAGATTCTGTCTGCAGGTTCACAGGCTGACAGCGTCTCAGTCATGACAGCGTCACACACGCATGTGGCCAATAACGCAATAAAGCAGGAGAAGTGCAGTGACTTCATGCAGAGCGCAGATGCGAGCGCCGCAGCACTGCAGCAGTGAAATGTGCATGTGCATTTTGCAATAGCATTTCTTTCCTAAAATAAATGGAAAGGCAAAGTTAGAATGACAACTGCTTGTTTGGTGATACATGAACAGCATGTTCTTTAACTTTTAAAGAATTTCTTCACTTCCTTTATTCTTTAAAAAGGGGAAAAACAGAAAAAGACAAACTAGATTAACTAAGAGATAATAAACAGGTTTCTTGCAAGTTCTGGTCACAAAAAAAGCCACCCACAAGTTTCTATGTTTCATTTTTTACCTATTTTATGAATCACATATTTAAAACAAATTGAAAACAGAACGAGGCATTTAGAAAACAAACTGGGCAATTTCTGCAGGGTGGCCTTACACACCCGGCTAGCCAATAAGAAACTCTCAACCAAGATCAACCAATCAGCATGCAGAACACCAACTCTTTTCTCAGAAAAACAACTATTATTACAGTACAGCTTCAATAGAAGATAAGACCTTAAGTTCTATCAAAACCCAGGGTCCAGATCTTTAATAACAAACAGTGACTGTTTGGCAAAGTCTACCAATCTTTGGTTAAAAAAGGTTCTCAAACGGTTACCACAGGAAATAGGACATGTATTGGGTTTCCTTTACGCTGCTCTGTCTACATGACAAAAATCACACACATCTACATAATTGGCAGTATTGAGTGGCCGGCACAGCCAGAGATGGACCATTATCAGAACCGGCTCAGACCTCCAGGGCTTGTGTTGCAGGAGAAGACAGGACAGCAGCTGTCTGCAGATCTCACTGCACTTATTTGTATTGACAGCAGATTCAATAATGAACACACGCTCTCACAGGAACACAGCTGAGCTCCCAGACTGTGTCTCACCCATAAAAACACACGACACACAAGGAAAAACAATAAAATTCTGTCGCTCTCACGCAGGTCAAAGGCTGCGTTTACACCGCGGCCCAAACCTGATTATTTGCTCACATTTCTGCTCACAGTTTAAATATAGCGCCTGTCAGACTCTGTTCTGAACAGCCCACACTCTTAAACAGACCTGAATGCGTTTATCATATGTTTATCATTATGGCACGATGAATATATTTAGAGAAAGCTGTTGTTTGTTTATGATGCTTTACCTAAAAACACAGCAGTGTACAGAGAATAGACTACAGCCAAGCTAACACCATCATAACCACACCAGTTTCCACTTCTATCGCCCACGAAAATGATCAATGAAAATGCTACTCGATTTTGCCAGGTCTGACACATACAAAGTACTGGTCTATTATAGAATTTAATGCCCCACTAACCACATACGAAACAAAAAAGAGATTTTAATATTGCTGTGAAAAGATGTATTGCTGTTCTACATAACAAAGGACATCGCCGCCAGAAGATTTATCTCTTTCCGATTTCGTTGGCGGCTGCAAAAGCCTCAGATCTGCATTTTTAACCGAACGCTTCACGCTGCACTGCGGTCCTGCAGCTGAGATCGTCCATCAGCGCTGAGGAGAGCCGACCGCAAACTCCACTGAATTCTGAGCAGAGCTGCATGCGTTCCTCCGACCGCCCACTTTCAAACACGTCTCGATATATATGTATATATTAATCCTGTTTATTTAGTCCTCAGTCATTCCAGAAATCCTTTAATTGAGAGTTCTAAGCCTAAACCAAACCAACCGGCTCTGAGATAAAACACAACATCACAACCTTTGATTTAAAGCTAAAGTTTGTAAATGACACCTAGCATTAGTATACATCTCATTGCCTATAAACTTCAGAATCCACGGTGGATCTTTTCCTGAACAGATTTATACCCCGTTACTAAACAATCAATGAAAAAAACTTTATCCAGAGAATTGGAAAAATGGGGTTTTTCTTTGAGAACAGAACTGTTTGGCTTTAAACTTGCTCTTCTGATCCAGGTAACGGATCGTTGAAAGTCTGGGCAGAACTTCCTCCGAAGCGCTCGGATAAGTAAAGACTGCTCTATTTGGGAAGCAGGGTGTAGATTTATAATAAGGTCCACAAGGAACAACTATATTTGTCTTGATATTTGCAAAATGGGTGAGGGGGGAATGACATCACAACACAGCCTGAATTCAAATCCAAATTTCATTTATGAGCACCAAGGCTCAATGCTTCTGGAACAAACCCATAGGCCACAGCTTACAATGTATAACATGTATATGGCCATGGAAGATTCCTCACAACTCAGTTTCTCTCAATTCAGTCATTTTACAGTGATGAATGAGAGACTGAAAAAGCGTCTCTGTCTGCAGGGGCTTCTTAATTCTATAATTCATGCAACATAAAGTATGAATGCAGTCTGTGTGGGTAGCTAGTGATGTCACATCCTGTGGGAGGAGCCAGAGGAGACAGCAGACCACATGATCAAACAATTCTTGACTAATCTACTGTAATATTTAAACCAGCACTGTTATATTATTTACCTAGTAGCTTTAAATAAATAATTATAAAATGTCACATTTTCAATCATCTGTTAAAGAATATTTTCAGTTGATGTGTGACAATAACAACTTTACATATTAAATGAGGAATAACCAAATGTGAAAATATATATAAATAAAAGGGCACATTGTTATTTAATATATAAAATAGAATTATATAAACTCTTACCAGGAAGCATAACAGTTTGTCACAGCACTCAGCCCTACACGTGTGCCAACGTAACCGTTCTGTTCAGCTTATGTAACGGTGAAGACTGAATGACCTTGATTCAGTCTCTGCTTGTCTGCAGTCTCCTCCAGCAGAACATCTCTCCTCCATCACCTGTGGAGCAGCAGAGAACAGATGTTCACCTCCACCCTGCTGCTCCTCAGCCCTCGCTGCAGTCTCAGGCCTGAGGAACACACTTCAGTCCTCACAGCCAATGAAACCACATAAACCTCCAGCGGCCCAGAATCCCAGAGCACTCCTGACTCTTTAAATCAGACACGAGCGTCTACAACAGGGGAACTTTGCACCAGGGATGTGCAAAGCCCAGAAGATTTTGTTAAGCCTCTGGAACAAGCGCAGAAACTGTAGAAGCAGAGCTAAAACAACACCGGCCCTTAAAAGCTACTTTCTTTGTGAGAGATTCAAAATAGATCGTGATAAAATCAGCTCAGGTTCTGACTTCTGCTGTACAAGTCGCCTTAAAACACAAGCTGCTCATGAAACGCTACACGTTGCGAAACATGCTAAATGCACAAAAACGCTAAAGGGAGCCGCTACATAAAAACAGTCAATAACAAAACTTCACGACATCAGAGCTGAGAAACGAGAAGTAAATGAATCCAGGTCCACATAGTTTCATCTTACAGGCACCGTGTGTCTCTGACGACAAGGAATGGAAACCCAGAACAAAAGGCTATATTCATATCACCTTTGTTTAATAAATTAATACAAGTCTTTAATTCTTAAAAGGCTGGTTTCACATTACCATGAGAAATGGATGTAATTTTCCAATGCTCACCCCCTTTCTATACATCAGAGAGTCTGCAAGAGCCAGACCAGATAAAATAAGATTGTTAAACATTTACAGGATGAATAAAAGTGAGCTGAAGTCAACATTTTGCAAAAATACAAAAAAAATCAAATCAAGAGCAAAGTTATCACAGATACATTGTGTATTTGATACGAAGGTCTGCTCTAACATCTACTCAGCTGAAGTCCTCCCAGAAACTCCACGCATCTACAACAGACACAATGAAAGTGTTTAGCAGAAGTTTAGACGAAGATTCACTCACCCGCTGCTCTGAAGCCCTCAGTGAATCTCTGACCCCTAACAGTCCTCAGAATCTGTCCTGCTGGGAAGAGAAATAAAACATCAGCTCAGAGCTCTTAAACTCAAATTCTACAACATGGTGAGAAAAATGAGCAATTTTCCCCTGAACCCAGATGTTGGACACATGTTTAATTTCCTCCAGCATCATGGACACCTCCTCTCTGCTCCCACAGGAGATCTGGGAAGATGTAAGCATTAATCACAGGCAGATGATCTGCATGTGAGGGACAGTCTCACCAATAACAGTGAAGTGTCATCATTCCTAATAAAACAGCAAAACTGACCAATGCCAATGAAACACATATTCAAATCCAGTGGGTCCAATGTTCTCCCAAGGGGAGGAGCCATTTTGAATATCGTTTACACTGAAAACTGTACTAAACACATTACTATTAACACAGCAGACACACAGACATCATTACACTGCAGTGTGCCACCCTCCGAGTCTGTCTGCAAACAGCACAATTAAATAATTACTCAATGTAAGAGGCAGAACTTCCATCTCGAGCGTCAGGTTCTGACAGAACTCCAGAACTGTCCGTGTTGTGGGAGGAAACCACATCAACTGACCCATAACAGGTGAGTTCGGTCTGAAGACGTCTCAGTCATAAACGCTAGATCAGGAGAGTAAGTGTTGATTTCTGCAGTGGATGTTATAAGAGCTCATTCATTCACAGAGATCATTATTATAAAATCAATGGCATCGGTTTTCTGTGAGTGATGGAGCTTCTAACAGAAGATCTTCTTCAATTTGCATTTGCAAATTTACATTGAGAACATTCTCTGTTATTCTCTGTTATCTGACTGCATTCTGGTATGTCACACCCACTTCACACAATCCAACCAATTACCGATGGATTAAACCGAAGCCCCACCCACTGAACATCATGATGAATCTGTCACAGTCAGAAAAAAACAAATGACCTAAAATGACTTAATAATGTTGAGAGCATCGAGAGCTAATACCTCTCAATGTTGACTTTAAAGAGCAGTTTCACACATAAGAGGAGTTTTTAAAGAAGTGGTTTAAAACAGCAGGTGGCATCTTCCTTCCACTATTTACAAATGAGGGCATGTTTAAACATCTTATCTAGCTGATATCACTGAATGAATATCAGGACTGAAGACAGCCCGTTTGTGTCAGTATGATAAAGCGCTACAAGCTTTTGTAGGGTTTGAAAGCGTACGTTCGTGGTCTATAATGGAGCCCCTCATCAGCTGAGGCGTTCTGTTGTCAGAAGAGCCACAGCCCCTCTTTGTTATCATAAACACAGCTCTGACAGCACAGACAAGAGACTCAGAGCTTCAAACCAGATGACTTCACAGCTGCTCTGGAATGGAGGTCTATAAATAGAGAATATCCCATCATACGAACCCAAAAGAGGGAAGAGCACGGTTGAGTTACCTCAGAAAGAAAGGCACACAAACGCACCTCCATTCACAAACACAATAACATCCCTCACAAAGCAGTACACAAAGACAGGATCAGGTTATAGGCAGTATCTGTGTGAGGGATCAAGCTTTTAAGAAATTCAAAAACAACTGGTTTGGGCTTAAAGCCAGAGACAACTGATCTTAACAACCGATCCGACAGCCAACCAGAACGTCTCAATATTTTGAAGGATTGAATGTTTAATGATAGATTGTTCTGAACACAGTTTTGGCTCCTGCTGTTAAAACAGCTCTTAACAGTCTTATAATCACATGTCCCAACATTGGTCTAATACCACAATCTTTACCAAACTAACTCATCACTACAATCTCAATGTTGACCAGTTCTACCACACCAGCCTAATGATTTAAAACGGCTGATAAATGATAAATCTGGCACAGCCAGCAGCAGATGACGATCTGATTACTCTGGTCAGATTCCCCTGTGGTCAGTTAGCTAAAAACACACTCACAGCAGCCGGACAGCATGAGGTTCCTGCCCTGAATACTCTGCATACTTCAAATAAAACACAACCACTTCCTAAAAACACACAAAATCCTCTCACACAAAAATAAATACTTGATAACATTCTGCCAATCAGCACATTTCTGCTGTTAGACAGGAATGTAGGACATTAATTCAGCTCTTGCCTGACTAAATACATAAATATCTAAACAAAGTTTTAAAATCTCACTTATTGTAAAATTCTTCTTCTCAGAAATCAGAATGAACCTTGTGCTACCAAAGGCCTAAACCTGACCATGACTTGTGAGAAAACGGTTCCTCATTGTTCAAATGAGAGCAAATTACTAGCAATTCTATCAAGTCTACCCACAACGCACTGGTCGATGGCAGACAATTAGCTTATTAACTTAGCAGGCATTAACTGTGTGATGCATTTCTAGAAGGTAAAACATTACGGCACCAGAGCGGCTTTGTAGGCAGGACAGAATTAAGATGTTACCGACCTAATGAGACTCAAACCACTAAAGCAGCGAGACTCAGCAGAAACAGACTTCAGGCGTCTAGATAAATGAAGAGAAAGTTACCTCTGCTCGTGACTGTGCATGTTAAAACAGCTCACAACTCTCTCATGTGTCACGAGATGAAGATATCATAACATACAACATAAACGCTGTTGACAACTTCCTTACACAACTGTACTTTGTCCTAATCAACAGCTAAACCAAAGATATGAGGCAATTTATAGCACGTGCTAGCAAATGCATTTACACTGCAAATAACAATTCTGAGCTTCATGAACATTTTTAATGAGTAAAAACATTTTAGAAACGTTCAAAATATTCTATTATTTGATGCTGTAATAATGTTAAAGTTTTTCAAACATTCCACTTAAGAGCCACGTTTCTAAAATACAACATTAAAGTTCTACTTATGTCACTACAAAAACCTTTTCATTAATTTTGAGAGAACTTTCAGAGAACATTCTGGGAACGTTCCCTGTCAGCCGGGACGCCACATCTCAAATCATTTCATGTTTTAGGAGACACTGAGAACATCACACACGTCTTCACTCTGTTACTGGCAGAAACCAGCAAGTCACCAAATCAATGTCCATCCCTCAACCGCCCTTATTAATATCATCCAAACATGATTTATTATTTAGTGCAGTTGAATGTCTACAAGGGTCCATCGCTGTCTGACGGATATCTGTGAGACAGGAGGCCATTATTTCCAGCATGTCATATTGAATTGAATGCAGGAGTGCTCTCAATTTTCCCGAGTCGTAGGCCCAGGGCCAGAGGGACAGATTCAGGCGGGCCGGTACAGCCTGACAGGATCTCGCTCTGACAGAAATGCTGCAGTCGGACAGACGCCCCTCTGCACACTGCTAATGGATCAGCCGCTTCCCTGACGGAATGGAGAATTGATGACATCATGACTGCTGGGGACGCGAGAAACAGCTCAGACTTCAGTGAGAGCGGATGACGGCTGTGGAACAAGATTATCATGCTTTACTGAAACTACTGAAACATTTCTGTTAACTGTAATTAAAGAACATTATTTAAGAAACTTAAAACAAACAACAAAATCAGTTCAAGCTGAGGCACGAAATCTTTAACTGAAAATAAAAATTCATATTACATAAAATAAAAAACTAAACATCACGTTTTCAAGAATTAACTAAAACTAACATCAAAACTACAATAAAAACACCAAAGCTAATTCAAAATATGAATAAAACTGATTAAACTAAAAAGAAAGCAATACCAACAGATCCAGTTTTTGATCTGTGCTGGAGCGTTTGTAATGAAGCAGATGATCTGTGAGGCTGAGGCTAATTTCATATTCATGCAGAGGCCGTTTGTGGTTCCCTGACGTCTAATTGAGCACAAGCTCCATTAATATTCATCTCACTCCATGGCGTCTTTATTTTGGGGAGGTTGAAGCAACAGCGCTGTCACCCAAATCGGCTCCGATGGAAAGTTCAAACCTGTTACGCGGTGGGGGAGCGGTGCTGCAGCGGCCCAATGAGGGACTCTTAAAAGAGATGACAGCTCCACCCTGAAATTAACATAAATCTGATTTAACAAGACAACATCATTAAACACTAGAGAGAATTCCTGCAAACGCACAAGACTCCTCCCCCTCAAAAGGGGTGGAGCATCGTTTTGTTGAAACCCAGGCTTGTGATTTGGATCAGCTTGGCATGCTGGGGAAACGAGGGTGGTATTAGGTAAACAGGAAAATGGGAGGTTTGTTTTTAAACACTGAAAACCTACAAGGAGAAGCTTCCAGATGCAGGGCAATTATCCCATGTGTTGCGGCTGAGAGCCACGGTTCAAACACGCCAACTCAGGCTCCACCTAAATGAATTCCCCCGACACCAGCCTGACTGCCATGTGCCACATCCATCCAACCGCCGCAGCGAGGCACATAAATCAGTCTGCTCTGTTCACCGCACCAGCATCAGTTCCACCCAAAACCACACGCCTGAGAAGGTGATTAGCCGATGTCTCTTTCAGAGCCTTTCCTTCACTGACAACAGACGAGCAGGAAATCAAAACGAGTGAAATGAAGTGTTTAAGTTTTGTTTGGGGTGACAAACAGTCTCCTTTAAAGGAAACTGGAAGTGAGGAGGCTCTTCTGAGCTTCTTTTGCGTGATAACATGCAATTATGCTAAGCATAGCACTCAAAATGAACCCTACAAAGACAGACGGTCGACTTAATCCACTCCTTCATGGTGGCTGCAAATGACATATTGCTAAGGATCAGTTACGTTATGAAAACATTACAAGCAGTTCAAGCGAATGATCTGTAATGACCACAATGCATCAAAACACCCAGAAGAAACTTCAAACGTCAAATAATCCATCCAGCAACTGCAAAAACAAGATCATGTTTCACATTACAATACGTGAAAACATCACGTGTCAGATTGATGTTTGGATGAGTGTCTCTGAATGACAGATCAAGAGTGTTTCAAACGCCTGATACTGACACTGACGACTGCTAATGGCCTCGTTGCATTTAAACCTCTTTATTTTCACAATCACTTCATAAACACTCATGAATGAACAGTCCATCACCTCCATCAACACTCCATCAGTTAACCACTTCATAACCGTCACACACACACGCACACATACACTCACGCACACATACACTCACACACACGCACATATCTTTACCTCTAAACCAACCCATTTTTACATTTTCAATAAAAAACCCTCTTAGTTTGTTTAATAGTTCATTTTCATTGTAGGCCCTGCTGGCTGGTCTCCACAATGTAGGTGTGTGAGACATTTAGCATGACAGAATGATAAAAACAAGAACACACACACTCTCTCTCTTAAAACCTTCTTAAATCAGACCATATGAATGCAAAGCAGCTTATTCACATGCAAACGCTTTCTTTCTCGTTGTTCTTCATGCTCTTCTCCCATGAGTCTATCGTTTGCAAACTGCAACTCTATTAATTCTCAGGCTGTGGGCCGGACCGCCACAGCAGCATGAGAGCGGTGACCCTTCAGGGTGGACGTTACTGCAGTCCTCACCTCACGACATCCAGACAGCATGAATTCATGCTCTAATCTAGTCACCTTCCATACTGATCAACTAAACCAGACAGACACAGAACTGAGAGCAAATGCACTGCGGTCGGCTGTCTGCGTGACTACAAGTGTAATGCTACAGACAGAAGACACACAGGCTGTATCTATATTGATATATATTTACTGTTTTTTTACTGTATATGCGCAAACATATTTGTGTATATTATTTTCATTTATATGCACCAATGCAGCAACAGTACAAAAATATTCAAAATACATGCAGGCAAAATTAAGAACATTTTGGAATGACACAAATTGTTCAATTAGTCTTTAATCCGATTCAAAATTCACATTAGAGAAGGTAGCAGTCAGAACATCTGTCTGAACAGATGCCAGGCTGCCAAACTGTCTAATAACATCTTTAGAAAACTGAAATAAAAGCATGCCTTAACACCATCACAAAACACAAGCAGTTTCACGTTTATACTGCGTCCCCACCCACCGATCCTTCATCCGCAGACGTCAATGCAACTGCCTGCAGACGGACGTTTGTGGAAAACCAGGACAGTCCTGCCCCCCCCCCCTTCAGGATGAAGAAAATAGACTCTTAATGCTCAGCGCCACAGGCCAGCCGAGCTCGTGCAATGAATTAAACTCACATCCATTTCCTGCCAGCGATGACGTCTGCGAAACACTTTACCATTAACAATGAAACGTCTTTCCACTAACAGAGACAGACACGAGTCCCGACAAGCAAAGATGAGCGCAGGCAGAAGAAAGAGGAAGTTAAAAAGGAGGAGAGAGGTGGAGACGGACACAAGCTTTCCCGCCACAGAGCGTAATGAACACAGAGGTCACGCCTCCGTATGAGGGTCAAGTGGCTTTAGCTGAGGGAAATTAAAGTTCTGATGAACTCATTATAAACTGTTGTGACTGTTTCACTCGCTGTAATTTAAAATCTGAGTGTGTGTAACTGCTTTCCAATCTGTGAAAGATAAACAGAGAAATCCAGACAGCCGAAAGTATCCGAGACAGAGAAAAGAAATAAAAGTGTCCGAGGAACATTATAAATCCTAACTAATTCTAAACCAATTCCAAGCAACTGTTAAATGCACTTTTTTTTCAATTTCTACACTGCATTGTAAACTTAATGACAAGCATAGATTTGTTAAATGAACTCTTATATTATAATATTACTTTAAAACATTTTTAGTAAAACTTGTTTCATTAAACATCTTTTGGTCCACAAGAGAAACCGAATCTTTGAGCAAACAGTGAAAATCGGAGCTATTGGTCCGACCGGGACATCAGAATCCATCCTTACCAGAGAACTCTACAGATCATCTCTCAGCTGTTGTAAAATCAACATAAAGCACTAGCTCTCACAGCGAACCGCTGCGGTTTATCAGTCAGCAAACAGACCTTCATTTCATCGACGCGAGTGAGTGAAAATCATCCCGTCAAACTAAAACTAAAGCCAAAGGAAAGAGGTTTTATTAAAGGACTCAGAGTTCAGTCCATTCTGCTCTCTTTCAAACGTACCGGCATCTATTCAGACCGCGACAGCCACCGTTCACCAGATGAAACCTCCTGAGACGTCAATGTGTTGTATTGATCTCAATAAAACATGAAATTAAATATTGACTGACTGCCTCTTCCAGCGCCGCAGAGAAAATAGCTACTGCTAAGTCCTGGAGAATCAGGCCAAAGCACACAAATGTCTGAGTGTTTTCTGGAAACATTTTCACTCCGCAGACTTCTGGATTTAGACGCGGGGTTGTTCCGGTTGAATAAACACATCTGAATTTCATTCAGGATTAAACACAGAGCAGCACTGTTTTAACCTATTGAAACAGAGCATGTGACGTTACCATGCGACATAACATTGGCACACACACACACAATTGGGACACACACACAATTGTAAATACGGTCCAATGCATTTCACCCAGTGACCCAGAGGATACATGTGCCACTTCATTATATGAGCAGACTATCTAACAGGGAACGTTCTCACTATGTTAACTAACGTCCCTTGAATGTTAGTAGAACTTATATTACATATAACATATATATCAAGACTGTTGTGAATTTAATAATAATAGCTTTTATAAATGTGTAAACCATTTTGTCAGGCAGCAAACAATCATTCCTGCAGTAAGAAAAATGTGCTGATGTACAGCTGAAAGCGTTAACATCAGACTGACAGGATCACAGACTTAAAGATGATGTTAAAATCATCTTCAGTCACTCTGATGTCACCCAAACAAACTGAATCTGCTGACCAGCAAAAGAATGATAAAGTTTCTCTTCCCCTCACAGATCTCTGACGGAGCCCCACAGGGCAGACACAAAAACGTCCCAGAAGCACACAGTGTGACAGACTCAAACAAACCCCAAAACACACACAGCCATAAATAAAGATAAACACAGATGGAGAACAACACACTGGCAGAATGTGTGAGATACACAGAAGTAGCTCTGATATGAAGGTTAGAAATAAAACGTTTAGGAAACACACACACACACACTGTCTTTCTAACTGAACGATATGTCTTTTTTTAAACACTAAAGAGTTGTTTCACAGTACAACAATTTAAACTAGAAAAATATCCAGAAAATCAGGCATAATATCGGGCAGCCCTGAACCAAAAACTTGCCAAACTTTATCAAGCATGAATAAAACATGTCTCTGCCAACTCCTGTCTGTGAGACACACAACCCTTTTCAGAGGAATAAACACAGAGTCTGAACCCAAGTGTGACGGGAAAACCCTGCAAGCAAACACAGATAATTAAATCAATTAATACTAATCACAAAATCAGATCAAGCACTAATATACACACATATTCAGTAAAGGCTTGGCCAGGTGCATTATGGGTAAACATTGTACATATCTATCAACCTCCAAATAACAGACACAGACCTTACACAGATCTTGGCTGATAAATCTGGGATCTCTGATGCATCCCTCATCTCATCTTCAAAACCAAGCTGTTCCAAAACCAGTGAGTTGTCCACAGACGCAGCTTTTCAATGGTGCACAAACTGTTCATGAAGTTAAGAACACACTGCAATGAAGAAAAGATGTCTAAAGAAGTGGCATCATTCATTCTTTACAAAAACACTTCCTGTACCACTGAATATTCGAGCTGCTGTTATGACACATGTTTGTTTCCTGTGAAGGTTTCCTATGAAGTGCTACGGATCACAGTTTAAAGTCAGAAAGTATGTAGTGTTTCAGATACATTCCTGTCTAACAGCAGCTAACAGGCACCATAAAAGCATAATTACAATAAGACGCCATCATGTGTGTATTTATTTACTTCAGTAGATCCCTATGAGAGAGAGAAAGAAAGAGAGAGTGATGTTGTACACTAACTAATACTAACTGTGTATTATTTAACACTCTGGCGGTCCAAACTTAATTCCAACCAGCGAGATTGAGCAGTATCTGTGTTTACATGTATAACACTTTTTAAAAACAATGGAAATGTTACGGAAAAATTCTTACGACCCAAAAAATGTTAGCAGTGTGTGTGAAAATGTGCATTCTGAGCATTTGCACACAATCATTGGTGAATGTTTATTTAATCACCAAATCTTTTCCAGATGTAAGTCAACAAAGCTAATATAAGATTTTGAGTGAGTCACGTTTAATTATGCAGAGAAGCCGCACACTCGTGAAACTGTTATTCTGCACGTCACTGTTCCAGACTGTCCCAAACTGCTTTAACGCTCAAAACTATACAGGGATTTAAAAAGAGCCCCACAGCAAATTACTTTCACAGCACCTCCAGCGTCCTGTGTTTACACCCATAATCTCTCGCCTGTTTGGGAGGGCCGAGGTCTGGACCGCTGGTGTGTGTGGGTGTGCATTCATAAGAGCCTGTGATTTAGGGTTCTGAGGAAAGCCTCTCTTTCTTCATCACAGACCTCCAGCTATGAGTTACAACAAGTGCCAAGACCCTCAGAGACCACCTGACAGCACCTACACACATCAACACGAAGCCACTGAGACCAGCTGAAAAGCCACAGAAAACAATCAAACAAAGAACAAAGAAATATTTATTTCACTGGCTAAAGGCTGGATAAAGAAAGAGAAAACATCCTTTTAACCAATCAACTAGTCAGCTGGAACGTCCCTTTGCATGCAGACTTGAATCTGACCTGGATGATATATTGAGGTCAATTTATAGGTCTAACTTAATTGGCCAGTCTGGGCTTAACAATGATCCAATCAGATTACTGCTCAAGGTCAGACTTCAGCTACAGTAAAACTCAACCTTTCCAAACGTTCTCCTTAAAGTTCCATTGAAACACACATATAACATTGACATTGCATGGGTCATTTCATAACACGCATGCACACGTTTGTGAGCCACTGACTTCCACTGACTTCTGGGCCTCATGCACAGAATGAACTGATGTAGACGTCAGCCCAAATTCAACCCCCCGCACGCATGGCCGGGCCTCACTACCGCTCACGGCTGTACACCTGACCACATAAAACAGTGAATGAAATGAAAGCAACATGGAACAAATGAGATAATTCAAGTTGCAAATGGCATTTAAATTTGCAATTATGAATTCATTGAGATTTGATCTGACAGGCCGACCCTCGAGGCCGACGAGAGAGGGGCTGTGAGTGGGGGTCTGTTATTATGCCAAATCTTTAATTGCTTTTGGAATCAGCAGTTCCAAATCAGCCGTCGATTTGGACCCGGAACATTCTGGTTTTCCTGCAGCCAAACATTTACGAGCT
Source organism: Yasuhikotakia modesta (assembly GCA_036877545.1). Classification (NCBI taxonomy): domain Eukaryota; kingdom Metazoa; phylum Chordata; class Actinopteri; order Cypriniformes; family Botiidae; genus Yasuhikotakia; species Yasuhikotakia modesta. The sequence continues at coordinate 21,746 of JBAJNP010003893.1, forward strand.
AAAATCCTGAAGACCGTTTGGAAGTGAAATAAAAGGAGCCCGGAGGTATTTTAGCCTCCAGTGAAAATAAAAAACACTGAAAAACTCTGAAAGACCTCCTTGATGCCAGAGTCCAATTTGTCTTTGGTTTGAGAGTGTAAGCCGTCACATAATCTGTTCCACTTCAAGAAGTACTGGGACGTCTTACACACAGCGGCACAATGTGTCAAACATCACATCTCCAGGCTGTTTGTTTGATGTCCCAAACATCTTCTGCGGTTCTGTTTTCCACACTGGCTCCATGCAATAATAAACATACACAACACATGCACTTACAAATAACTTACTAAAAATCTAGTAAAAATCTCTTACTAAACAGCTTTAAATTAATCTGTAAACAAAATGTTTGGTTGAGCTGCAGAAGGTGTGAGATCTCTCAGACTCTTCCAGTGATCTTCTCTCATCTTAGATGTTCTGGGTTTGGTGAGGAGATAAAAGCAGACAGAGGAATCTCAAGGATTGGTTCTGTTCTGCACGGCCTATATTTAGCTGACAGACCCTTTCAGAGAGATCATGAAGTCTGATGACACTGTCCTTAGTCTGCTGCCTGGCTAACACAATTTCCCATAACCCTCAGCCTGTCCTTTCAAAATAATGACTGAAGATTCTTCACCAGCCCAGTAATATATATAATCTACATCAAATATTAATCTACATTAGAAATAGAAGCATTTCTTACAGTTCTGGTATGACTCCACGACAGCAGGGAGAATTCAGGCATAATGAAGTGCAAACAGACAAATACAGTGAATAAATATTTGACTCATTTAAGGTTGTAAATTAATTATTTGGCTTGAGTCTCATTGAGTTTGATTTTAATTCCCAAGCGGATTGTTTAATTAAAGCCATTTTTAGTCTGTCTGAGCGCTAAACCTACAAAGAAAAATATAAAATATTAAAGGTTTCCTACATGGCATAAAAATACATTCAAAAGTATGTTTATAACGTGTTCATAGGTGTTCAGACTAATGCAAAACATTCTGCTGTACAAACAAATCCTGTTGTGTCATTTTAACAGAAACAATCAAATAACACAACACTGATCTTGTAAAATTATTACACAACCAGCAAAGCTGAGACACGATCACAGCTGAAGGTGAACAGAAGACATTTGGTCTCATGTGAGATTTACACGCTGTAAGTCACTTTGGAAAAAAAATGTGTAAATGTATGTCAACCATGTATGATTTTACAAACTTCATCACATTGTACATCACATAATTTAGCTTCTATCGTATATCGCATTGTTTTCCACAATTGTGCAACCCTAGATACTGTAAATGCGCTGCAAGTCATTTAGCTTTAGCGCGTCTGACATCAGCAAAAATCAACACTGTTCATTTACTGCAGCTCAATCCAATTCCCACCGACCCGTCATAAACAAACAGCCTTACGCTGCCAGCAGCAAGCCGCCCATTTTCACCATTACAACAGTTGGTGAGATCTTTTCAGAGGCCGAATCGCTATTGATCTGTGTGAGAGCAGATCATGAAAATCACTCGCTAGCGCAGCAGAAGACGCATTTCTGCATGCTTGCAGCACGGCTCCAATCTTATTTCTCAACAAGCGTTTTAGACGCAGCTTCAGCAAACAGAACACAACTCAGCCGTCGGTACAACGGCACGACTCTCTCCAGATAACTAACTGCATCCCTCAAACAAACACAGACACGAGATGAACCTCAGACTGACCAGAACACAAGAGAACACCCATAAACACCAGAAACACCATAACAACTGTTAGAGAGGAAGAGACCAATAAATTAGGAATGTCACAACGGTTGCTGAGGCTGACTGGGCTCAATTAAATCTGTAAGAAGTAATATTTTACAACTGAAAGAGCAAAAATAAATATCCAGGCCTTCCTTAAGAACCAAGAATAATTTCAAACATCGCGAGAACTAAACTGGTTGTTGCACTGAGCTGTTTGTAATTATTTAAAGAGAGACATTCTGCAGAAGAGGTCAGCTGCTTACGAGACCAGATACGTCAGCAGAAAAACACAGCGTATCGAGCCGGATTAGCACGCTCTCCGCTGCCCCTGTAAACTAAAGAACGCCGGTGTCACATGCACAATGGTTGAGAAGGCTTAGAATAGCTAAATCCCTTTAGCCTGTGGTCTGACACAAGCCGCCTACTGAGACACGAGCCGTCCGCTCCTCTGCAGCCGTCTTTACTCCACACACGTCACCCAACAGCGCGCTACAGAGTGCAACGCAAACACGCGTCTCTTTTGCAACGTGCAACATGTTTTTGTTGCATTTTCTGCAGCATCAGCTGAAACGATGCCAGATGCAACGATGGGCCTGTAACTCACAGCATGCTGGGATTGATTCATACAGACAGGGAAGAAACTTCACAGCTACCCTCAGGGTCTGAAAATTCTCCTGCATGCGGCGAGAGCTCACTAACCAAAAATACACACGACCAAGCCTGTAAATGTTCCTGTAGCTCAACTGGTTAAGACCTGCATGACCAGCGCAAACATCCTGGGTTCGATTCCCATGAAACACATTTTATTATCTATAACCACAACATAACAAAACAAACTGCTGTATGTCCACAGAGGGTTTAATAAAACACAGGAAATGTGGAGATTTAACAAGTGTCACACTTCAGCTCTGCATAAACACTGCCCATCTGTTACCAAGATCAAAGATGACTAGTCACTTTTTCCACCAAACAATAAACTTCACAAATATTGAAAGCAAAATACTGAGAAAACCTCTAATCCCCTAAAGCTGCAATCTGTAACTTTTTTAGAGAAAAACAGTTTCTCCAAATCCATAAAAAGTGAAATATGATGAGGCCTTTTGAAAAATACTGACAGAAAATATATGGGCACTGTCCTGTGATGGCTGACAAAGGCCATCAACTGCATCTCTATTTGAGCTACTATAAATACAACCTTCATGAATCTTCACATATCAGTAATTCAGCCTCATTCATGTCATCAGAACTTAAGCCCAGATGCTTTTCCTGGTTGCCAATCTTACCACACAAAGCATCTGTGTTTCTGCAGACTAACACAGTCAATACTTCAATTAAAGCATCATTACTGAACCCATATTTCTGCATAATTGACCCTTTTTAAAGCAGCGACTGTAAAATAGAGACACAATAATCCTCATTCAGGTTCAGTCATTACCAGCGCAGACACTTTCTGCTTAACAAGCTCCAAACAATCAGGGCTTTCATCAGAAGGGAGTTCTGTCTCTGAGACGCTGCCGCCGCGTCATTAGGAGAATCCAGCAGAATCTTTCATTCACGCTCAGCTGTGAAACAGAAGCCCGTGAGCTTATCTACCAGAGTCCAAGGAATAGTCTAAGGAATAAGGAAGATACATATTAAACCAGAATTTTAATATAACTATACATGAACTTACTCTGAAGTAAAAGTTAGACAAATTAAAGTAACCTGCAGTGTCATGTTTAAACAGAGATTAACATCTATGACATTTAAAACGTTTCCTTCATTTAAAACACTAAAGCTAAATGAATATTTGAATCAAGGACTCGTGACGTCTCGTCCCATACAGAAGCAACATCTTCTCAGCAGAACGCGAGGCGGGCGGCTGAAGATGACGAGGTCTTGCTCAGCAGAACGCCGACCTGACGGACATGATGTGTCAGAGTCTGTTCATCTTTCTGAGGAACACGAGGTCACAACAACTCTGGGTGTGGTTCCTCAGAGAGACAGAGGTCAGAATATGAAGAAGTATGTTTTTGAAGCGCATGTCAGTTTTACACGTGTTCTGAGAGAGTCTCTGATATCTTGTTCATTATTTACAGCTGTTGTGGTTGATGTTTATGTTGATGAAAATCTCTGAAAAATCAAATCAAATGGGGTAAATATTGCCCAAACATTTTGCAGCCAATTTGCAGAACTCACAAAAATACAATTATGACTTTGTTATTGATAACAATTTGGAAAATGTATTGGTTGAGCAGTCAAGCTTTCATGTATCCCAATAAACAGCTAGATATGAGTAGAAACATATGCAGAATTGGTTACCCTAGTACTTAGGAAGAAACCATCAACAGCTCAGATTCTGTTGCTCAGAGCAGCACGTTCACTAATTCTCTCCATCTCAAAGCTGTTGACTGATTCTGCAAACATTTCAGCGTCTACAGCTGCTGAAGCACAACCTGACGCGAGACCTCCACCAACCCATAAATAAAACACCATGAGAAACCCAACCAGCAGTAATTCAAGCCTTTACAATAAGACTGTACTTTAAAAATTAATGGTGTCACATTTTCACTAAACGACTTCCTGTCAATCAAAAGAGGCAAAACAAACAGCCATGCGGTGAGGAAAACTGGAGCTGTACAAGACGAGACAAACCCAGCTGGAGGCTTTGTGTCCGCAAATTTTGTTTATGTAGCACATTAGAGTTTGGCTGTGAGATGTTAAGGTCACTATGATGTTCCCAGCTTACAGGAAACATTGTCAAAATGTTGCCTAACATTCTCTCAAAGTTCCCTTAGCTATACATTACATACACTACTGTTTTACCATTACATCAATATCAATAACATATTAAAATTGTTGTTTACAAGTAGTTAGTGGAACATTTCAAACACAGAAATGTATAAAAAAAATTCATAACCAAGCAATAACATTAATACAACATCTCCCAAAAAACTGCAACGATTTGAATGTTCCTAGAACTTTTTAATGTTTCTGTTAATAATGGAAACACTATTGGAAACCTTCTAACGTATTGCTAACGTATTGCTAACACTGTTAGTTGGGGTATGAGTATAATATCTCATTCACCCTCAGTCTGGTTTTGTAAATACAGAAGTGATGTAAAAACAGTACAGACAGATTTCTGAAAAAAAATCAAATGAAGAAAACAAAAGTTTTGTTTCAGGAGGTGACGGCACGTTTATGTGGTGAAGCAGTTTCTCTGCTAATCAGATTTCCAAATATTAAAAATGGTGGTAAATTCTCTTCATTGAATTGAACGGAGAGCTACTGTACACTCCAGGCGATGTGAGCTGGTTTATTTTAACCAGACAGTTTATGTAGTTTAACAAGATGGTCTAAAATAATCAAGAGTAACACCAGATGTGAGATCAGCTTGCACACAAAGATGGTAGTTTTACTTTAGCATGTACTAAACGTTAGTATTTACCAGTAGCACAATAAGACAAAGTGGAACCAGTTTAAAATCACAGATAAGAAAGCTTTATTTTAGACACATGGACCTGCCCAACTACATAGACATTTGCTTTTTAAGACACTAACAGAGCTGATTTAGAAAGCTCTACAGACAGCACTTAGTGCTCTGTATGGGACACTCGACTCACAAGTGATTACTAAAGAGACTGTCATTAGCCTGCTGCTAAACACACAACACTCAAACACACAATTACAGGGTCTGCTGAACCAAACTGACCTTTTCAAACAATACTTTGTGAAGCAGAAGGAACTGCCTACACCAATAACAAAATTTAATCCTTCAATTTAACTTCTTGGGAGAAACCTTTTGGAACAGCCTTCTTCTAAGTGCCCTTGGTTGCTGCCTATGTAGGCGACTTCAAGAAATGTCTAACATCTACCTGTCTCATCTCAGCATGACCCAAATTCAATCACGGGACACATCGGCACACGGCCACAGAGAGACAGTGTAACAGAAAGCAAACTGTCCGTCATTAACTCATGCAGACATGACAACAACCTTCGTTCCCACAAGAACAAAACAAAGGGACAAAAATAACACATTTGTGTCTCTGCATTCCCAGTATGTCACAGACAGGCTGTCAGCAATGGTAGGAAACAAGCCTTTGTGACTGAAGAGCTTGTGGCGGAAACCGTCACTCAGATGCTGGGAGACCGAGAGAGAGAGAGAGAGAGAGAGAGAGACAGACGGAGAGACAAAGGCAGAGAGAGAGAGACAGAGAGAGGAGAGAGAGAAAGAAAGAAAGACAGAATTGTTGTCATCTCTATAGAAGCAAGCAGGCACAGGACTCCATATGTTGTTGGTCTGTTACTGGTTTAGGGGCTGGTAAAATAATACCTGACTCTCTGCAGCAGCGTGTGATTTTCTGTGAGCATCCAGCACAGAAAAATATACTAGAGAAAGAGTGAAAGTTGTCAGTGATTGACATGATCTAGAAAACACAGTGCGGCACATTCTCCCACTGAGAGAGAGAGAGATGCTGACAAAACCCAGACAGAACGAGAAAAAAAAAATCCCAAATCATCTCAGTGCCATAAATAGATCAACTCTGTCAGCGGAGCAGGAGACAGGAGGAAAATAAACAGGAACCCTCTGCTCGTCCAAAACGCACCTCAATTCAGTTGACATTGTTTGGGTATTCTGCTTTCATTATCGGAGCACATTTAAAATATGCTGAAATGTGACCCTGATGACAGACAAAGGAGCAAAAACAAGAGCATTACTGGGCTCACAAAACCAGTTACAGTGTCACTTCATGCAAAACAAGAGGGGAATTATTTTCAGAGGCCCCTCAGATGAGTTCAGGCCTGACAGCAAATACACTGAGAAACGTTTTTTAAAGGGAACTAAAGAATCGCAGAAGGCTGTTCCGCTCCTACGATGAGCTCTGAATGCTGGAGCTGAATTTATTATCAGGACTGAGATTTAAATGTTGTCGCTATCTGATGAAGTCGTGTTTTATCGCGGTAAGGTAAAACCGGCGTAACGCACATTCTCTGGGGATTACTGCTTCAGTTAACACTGTCAGTCAAACCAAACACTGAAACAACCTATGAGAGGAAAAATAGCCAAACTTTGTCTTGTTAGGGTGAAACCAGCGCTGAACCTTCAAAATAAAGACACTTCTGTAAAATATTACAGCTGTTCTGAATCTAAAGGCTCCAGACCTCGGATTACATATCACACATCACACATAAACATTTATTTTCCAGTAACAAGCTTCTTTTAACCTCTGAAACCTACAAAACATCTTATGGTTACTTTTATTAGATTATGCTAAAATAACACATGTGATATGTGGCAGTATGAGGTTAAAATATGTGGCTATGTTTTCCCACAATGATATCATGGGTTTTGCTTCTTTATGTAACAACATAAAACAGCAGAACTTCTGATCCTACAGTCACCTTACTGAGATTTCAGATAGAATATTATGTGTATTTTTATATCAACATATAATTTATTTTTCTTTTACTTTCTTGCATGTATAACATGATAACCGCTTCCACACAGCACTGACAAAACACAGTCAAAACTAAACTCAAGATGGAACAAGATGTTTCTACAGCCCTCAAACACCAGCCAGCCTCACAACTAGGCTGGAAAACTTCACACCAGACATTTCATTCTTCTTTCATCAGCCAATTTCAGGTTTACCTGACCAACACTTTTTCTTCAGCATTTAAGGTAGGGTAGCAATTTCAGACAGGCTAGCAACACCAGCCAGCTCTAAAACATAAGATCCCTTTTGCTTTAACAAATGAACACATACATAGCCTGACAGACAAGTGGGGCATCCTATCATAACAGTCAGACCAAATGCAAGGATTGGATCAACATTTTATGGTCCTGCACCTTCCACAGAGCACAGATAAACATATTTAGACCACTATGTGATGCTATCATGATGTGAAGAGACTTTAAACCAGCATAACAAAAAATTTGTCTGGACAACATTGCCTGCGCTGCCTTTAATCTGAGCTGCGAGGGGTCAGTCAGATGTCTGCCAACCGTTGAATTTCATACATCCCCACAAATGAGAATCTGGGGAGCTGGGAACACCTCACAGTTTTGTAACCGAGATGACAACAAACCCATTTCAACAGATCTCAGGTCAGCATCACGCTCTGCCCTTAAGCAGAAACCAAATGCAGGAAGAGTGAAAAACAAACATACTGACTCATCCATCAAAACACAAAAACTGTGTGAGGTCCTGTCAGAATGAGAAGTATGGAAGGAGTTCAGCTGAGGACATCTCTGCTAACTAGAGCTGCAAATTGAGAAGCTGTTCAATTTTTAAAGCTGCAATCCATAACTTTTTTGGGTTAAAAAAAGGATTTTTTAAGATAATACATAACAGATCAGTGCTCCAAACTCCTACCTAACCACAATTCACAATGGTAGGTTTATAATAATGATTTATAATTTGAGCCTTTGAGCCAGTTTTCCCAGGAAATGTCAGCTGGTCTTTATTTGGCTTCAGTGTGAACAAAGAAAAGTATGTAAATTAAATTGACCGTCAATTTCATGTTTCAAACAGAGGTGGTGATAGAGAGGGAATAATGCAACCTACAGCGTCTCAGCAAAAACACAAAATAATAACAATAGCAGAGCGTTAAAGTCTGAATAAAACATGAATTAAACAATCGATTCCAGAAGCTTTTTTTGTTATGCTGGCTGTAAGTCTCTTCACATCACATAACAGGTGATGTACAGCCGTCTCTAAATATCACAATGTTGAGGGATTACCCAACACATCCCAGCCTATGTTTTACAGCTTAACACTAAAGCTATTCACATTCATGAAAACAAATGATTCCCCAGCAACGAACTACAGCGAGAAACACGCGGTCATATTACAACAGCACAGGTGCTGCAGATACCCACACGCATCAGCGCATTTAATGCGGCGTTACGCTGGTATGTTCTCACACAATCTCACAGACCATGACAGAAGCTTCACTGCAGGCCAGAAGATGTGAAGAAGCCTCCATAAACATCTAACGCTGTCGTAGGAGATAAAGGTGGACAGAAACACGTGGGGAGATGCTGAGAAAAGAGCAGATGGCCGCACTGCCTCCGACTGAACAATGGGTCCCAGAGAACTCATGACTGGCCAATCGCTGCGTGGAAAAAGAGCTTAGATGCTCGTTTCAGCCTTCTGTACACAACACAAGCAGAAACAGAAAGACAGACCAGACATCAGCAGTAAATCTTGTGTGTGTGTAGAATGTTCTGTCTTAAATGATGTCAACTGAGGACAAACTAGCGTTATCGTGAAACAGTTGCAACAACACCAATAAATGTCAAAAATGGATGTCATAGTTTGACCAAGAGCAATAAGGGACATATCAATATAACACAATGTAATACTAAATTCATTTATTAAATCAAAATCATAAAATTTTATGAATCAAGGTAACTGCAGTGTAACTTTATCTAGAGGCTACAGTCAAGCTGGTTTTAGTTCATTTTAATTCAGTACAACAAACCTGTAACATAGTTTTGTTAGGTAACCAGGGCTTGATGATACTAGTCAATGAGAGATGTTTTCATTAGCAGCTTAAACCTCGCTGTCATTCATACCAGATACTGGTGAACTCTAAAAGTAAAAACACCAAAAACCAAGACAGCTCTTTTTCTCCCAGAGGCTTTTAAATCCACGTGTTTAATTCATGCATCTTTCATTCCATCTTAAGACACACATCCTCTCCTATCATGACTTCCTGATGGGGAACACACAGATCTGTACTCGTCTCTGTCATCTCACCGCATTACAAAAGGGCTGAATTATTGTGAAGTGCAGCTCGCTGACGGACAGGGAGGAAAATCTTTCAGCACCGCTAACTGAAGACATTTTCTCACGCAGACGCTGCCAAAATCTCACCAATCCGGCGCTGCTCACAGACACTTTTAGCGAACCACCCTCAGGTCAGACATAACGTACGCGATGCACCTGAGCAATAATGCTGTGCGTTGCTTGGGTTTGTTTTGAAGGTGTTAATGATCAACAGAAAAACTCATTTACGGTGTTTCACAGCCCTGCAAACTGGTTTCATTATCTGGTAATATACAAACTTAATTTGCATGAAGTGTTTTTCATTGACTGTTCTCACTGGCCAACATGTTCATGATGTCACCAAAACAAAGATGCCAACCAATACAAACAACATTACAAGTTTTAATGCACATTTCGCTTCATTTGATTTCTACATCCCTAATAAAAAAGGATGTGAAATAACCTGCAGTTTTACGTTTTAACCAGAGATGGTGCCAGAGAGGCAAACATGATGGTTCTCAGCTTTAACAGGAGCTGAATGACACAAGTGTACATCGTCTGGTTTCACCTTCAAAGCAAAGATAGCTGCAAAGACCCGGCAGCAGGATCTGAGCTCAGTGCTGTGACTCATCAGGACTCAAGCCCTGATCCCAAAATCTGCCACTCAAAAATCAAACAAGCACTTTCTGTAGGACTGAACATCCAGGCAGAAATTGGCTTCTTTAATCACTTCTGGGTGCTTTCATACAGCAGACTGTTCTTCTGGCCCTAGAACTGGATGTCCAGGTTCTTTGTCATTAGTGTTTGCTAGGCTAAGATCTAACATGTCTGTCTGTATTTAAACACACGTCTCCTAAACACATCAGAAATATCAGGGATGGTAGAAAAACACTAGCTACAAATAAATATACTGGAAAGCAATGCAGTGTTAAACCAGAAAGCAGAAATGTATAAATTTAAATGTTTACTTATTTCTTATCCTCTGTAATCTTAAAGCAAATTCTGTTATTGTATTATTGTATGTTTTTGATTGCAGACAATGACAATAAAGTCCTTTTAATTCTATTCTACTTCATTTCAATGTGTTCTAGTCTAGTCTAGTCTAGATGGTTAACATACAGCCCTGCAGTTTGACACTCACCTGAAGATGGAGTTGAGTCACAAGTTGCAGTAAGGCGGAGGCAGGACACCTGCCTGTGAGTTTCATACACAAACCTGTGCTGAATTTCCACATCTACCAGCAATTACTGTTAGTTCCATCCCAATACTACTGTAAATATCACTAACAAGTTCACTAACAGCTCATTAGAGTTTGTGAAACTCCTTGGAAAAGTTTTTGTCTTCACTATGTGGGACAGACACGTTCAGAACAAACTAGAGCAACGGGACATTCTGTGACCGAGCACTAAAATATGAGTCATCTGAAATGCTGGAAAGTCCTGCGTAAGGTGTCTTATCCGCTCTGTGCGCAGGGAACGACCTCTGAGCGCGACTCTACGAAGGGAGTTCTGAGAATCTCATCAGATAGAGCGGTCACCCGACACGCTCCGAAGATCCGGACACTGTTATACACAGGAAACCTCGTTCCTCCTCACTGATAGCTGCTTTCTATCGAATAGGTTATGAAACATGTCACAAAATAAACGCTGGCTGCGGCCCAGCCTGCCTAAGTGCTTTTGATGCGATGGCTGTACTTTCTTAAAGCCATTTATTTGTTCCCAAAAGGCCTTATGCAACCGCTTCTGTCAGCAAAAGGGCTCAGCATTGCCAGATTTTGTGACAGGATGTTGCGGCAGTGATGGACCCTGAGGAAAAGGTGTCCCAATCCGTGATGAGCCTCTGGTTCCTCACCAGACCACTGACAAAACCCTGAAACCCGGTTCCTCATTGCTATGGTTCTTACCACCACCCAGTTACTTTAAATAAAGGAACACAAGTCTCCAGCTTCTATTCGGAACTCATGAAAAGACCAAAACAGTCCAATAAATCCATCCTTAAACTTTATTTACCAGCTTTAAATCTGAGTCACACTTTCCAAATATAAACACAAAACAGCTCAAAACAGCGCAGAAAACCTCAACAGCGAGACTGAGGGTCTAACAGCACCAGTGCAGCCACAGACCATCACACACAACATCAAACACGCAGCACATTTAAATCGCTGTTGTACTGCAGTCACCCGGTTCATTAAAAATGAATGAAAAACAGAAACGGTCTCACAACCAAAGAAATTAACACAGAATTATTACAGTTGCCAGCGTTGCAAGGCTTTAAATGCTTATTGATGCCACAGATACGAGTGACTATTCAAATAAAACACAAAAATCTGCTCAATTTGGTATAAAATATTTAGGTGTAGAACATTAGGACAATTCTAGATAGAAAAACACAGATGTTTGTTTAAGATGGTGACTTGAAAAAATGTACAGAAGCTGCTGACAGAAATGAAAACTGTTTATTTTCCTTCACACTACAGTCACACACAATAAACCTTTAAAACATTGTGATTATTGCCCAAAAGCGAGGGGCTTTATTTTCTGCGACGCCCTGCGCTTGACACAAAATAGCTACTTGTATTATGCACCACAGCTGTTTCAAAGAAGCCCTTAAAATGGAAATCAAAGCAAACACAGCCACTATGAATCTCTTTATCAGTGTGTTTGGAGAAACATTTCATTAAGCAAACAAGCCCGGGCACTACTGAACACGTCTGCGGAGGATGCTATCATCAATTTATCAGCACCGTCTCAAACTGAAGTGAGTCATGCTGCCTTCAGATGTCAGCACAACACTCACCAGCTTCTGCTTATTCACCTTCAAATGTGAAACTGTTTCAAGGGGTGAATTTCAAGTATTAATAACTCTGATAGAGCTTTAAACACGCGGCTGAGAGTGAGAATCGAGTGTGTGTTATGCTTTCTGAGTGAAACACGCATCGCTGCTTATTCCAGCGGCCATTCTTTCACTACCTGCAGTAACTACCACTGCTCAATATTTAACTTACCCTCAGGACTAACTGATGCTAACCAGCTGAAACGGGTGCTGGTAGTTTCCCCTGGAGCAACTGCTACTTCCACACTGTTCCTGGTATGATTTACTGAATATTAATGATACAAGCATGATCATTCAGTTTGGTTTGTCACCTAAAAATGTTCATTGTCTCTAACGCTTTAATAAAACACATGCCTGCCAGTTATGGTCTACTGGTTAGACAGACAGTGTTGTAACTAAAAGGTTTGCTGGCTAGACACCACTGAGGTGCCCTTGATGAAAGCACCTTGCATCCGTCTGCCCCCCCGGGGGCCACAGTGAAGTTATTTCAGTGCAAAACCATCACGAGACAGACACAGCATCACCACAAGATGTAAAATATCAATTATGTTTAGCTGCATCACCTGCCCTACTTGCACACAGTATAAAAGTCATCTCACTTCTAGTTATTTGGCAAGTATACAGCTCTATTATTTCAAGGCCTCGAACAACAGCGCCCGTGTCATTTCCTGTATATTTCACTCGCCCAATGAACATTCAAACCAAATGAAGTCAGTTGATGAGATGAAATTCAATCTGACATGCGAGGAAAACAGTGTGTCACAGAGAGGACAAAAACACAGATAAGTCTAACCTTCAACTCTGAACTTACATAACAGACACCCAATATCCAATGTCCCTTTCTGTGTGTCCTGTGGCTAAACCCATCATGTCTAACAAATAAACATCACAGCGCAGGAATCTCTCAACAACTGGTCGAAAACTGATTAACTGATGCGCTGCTCATGTACAAGCTGCCATGACCCTAAACAAGCTACTAACAAGCATGCAGTGGTACCACGCGACGAATAAGACACTTGTTATACCACCGGGGTGGCCAGGGGGTTATTCATTTCTTCAAACAGACTTATATTGTATACACCATATGATTAAATGTATACAGCTTATCAGTTGATGAATTATCTGCCAACCCAAATCATGATATTAAAGCTGCAATCCATAACTTTATTTTTAGCTAAATATAAACAAAAATCCGTTACTAGGCAAAACCATGACAGATCATCTTATCTTTCCCTGATTCACAACAGTAAGTTTATAATCATCATTTTAATGAGACAGATCTCACATTTATAACAAAATGAACTTATAAATGTTAAGGTTTCTGGGCACAATTCAGCAAAGGCTACAGCAACGACCCCTCAGAGGCGGAAGGGACGGACCCAATTAAACAAGAAAAGCAAAGAGCCAAACATTAGATGCGGCAAAGCTTTGTTTCCTCTGCCACATAATCTCTAGCCCATCTGATTACTGCAGCGTTCACAGTCATCATTACAACACAAATCTGAGCTTCGTGTCTTCAGGGCAGTTTGACTAAGGAGATGTAAGCAGTTTGAGATTGGCCGTCTCTCAGTGAATCACACACTATTGTTCTGCAGAGGCCCAGCAGAACCAACAGCCCGGCTGCAGTACAGACTCTCAGGTGAACTCACAGCCTGACCGGTTAAACTGCTTTAATTGCTGCTGATGCACTTAAACTGGTTTATATTAACATCTTAAGCAAGTCAACATAGTAATAATTTATTTAATGGCTGCCTTGACATACTAAGTGATACTGAGTGGATAAACGATACGGTTTATTCTGCCAAACACAACATGTTTTGTGATGAATTTCACTCTCATGTCACTTCAAACTCTTGACATTTCCTCTGCGGAATAAAAGCGATGTGACTCTAATCTCTCTCCTATACAGCTCATGAATGAGTGACTGTAAGTCTCTGATCATTGTTTATTATTACTGATTATTGGTTATTTTGGATGCGTCATGAAATAACATGAAACTGAATAAATAACACAAATGTGTTCAGCGTTATTGGGTCTGTGGTTAATAGTAATATCCATACAGGACGTTTGTGTTGCCATCTGTTGTGAAACAGAGGACAGAAATCTGTGTCTAAATTTAGGTTTGTTGAGCTATTACAGGATGTGAAACTGGGTCCACAATCAAAGCAACGAAACAGGTGAGATAAGACAGAACCAACATAAACTGCTTTGACTCTCAGTGATCAGTTGTGATCAGTGATCAGTTGTGATCAGTGATCAGTTGTGATCAGTGGTGATCAGTGATCAGTGGTGATCAGTTGTGATCAGTGATCAGTTGTGATCAGTGGTGATCAGTTGTGATCAGTGGTGATCAGTGATCAGTGGTGATCAGTTGTGATCAGTGGTGATCAGTTGTGATCAGTGGTGATCTGACTGTCTGAGGCTGTAAATGATGAAGGTGCGACTGACCAAATTTGAACGTGTGATCTCTGCTTTACACAAACACTTAACGTACAATAACTACACAACATACAATAACCACACAACATACAATAACTACACAACGTACAATAAC